>JAULKM010153831.1:0-17011 GCA_032355605.1 Rubia tinctorum
CAGGATCGTGGCCAGGCGGAGGAAGGTAGGTGGAATCAGTTAGGAATAGTAAATAAAACTAGTCGTTATCAGTAGAGATGGTAAAGTAGGAGAGAAGCTGGAGAAAAGCATAAGTATGATGGAACGACTGGATGCACTTTGGTCAAGTTAATCTACTTATGTGGTCAAACGAGTTGAAAATCGCACTCCTTCCTTCCATTTATGTAAAAATGACGGTATTGCTTTTAACTTGCTCTTTCATTAAAGTTTATGTTGCAGAGAATAAATGTGAATAAATAGGGATATTTTTAAAAAATAGTGTGCCCAAATTAAAAAATTGTTAACATTTTAATTGATATTGTGAGAATTTAACAATATATTCTTTGTTATTTAATGTGATTTTTCAAATCATGTACTTTATTGGGCAGAAGAAAAGAATATTGTACCATTTTTTTGGAGTAGGGGCTGGAGGAGTATTTTGACAATTGACATTCAACATTTTACATTATTAAAGGGTAGCATTTTTGTCAAAATATTAAAAAATAGAAAAATAGTTTTTTAGATTGATTTTTAGCTTTATATTTAAAAAATATATTTTTGTATTAAAATATCCAACAATTAACAATGAAATTTCAAGTAAAAAAATTACTATAAACCATTAATAAAATAATGATGTGTTCTCTTGTGAGCCGGGTTTAACTTTAAATATGGATATATTTGTAATTCTTTAACCATTTCTCTTTACATTTTCCCTCTCTTAAAAAAGAATTGGGGAAAGGTCCTAACAGAAGATGTGGAGTAAAATAAGGGAAAAATGCTTTAAAAAAACCTTGCCTAAAATTTGGATCGCCTAAAATAATACGATGTGTAAAAACAATTATGTAAAACAATTATTTGATACAGTTAAAATGAAAGAGTTAATCATGGACAGCCGTTTACCAAAGGAGTCAATCTAAAGTGAATTCATCACAAATGCTTAGATCTATTGCTTCCATTTACAACTTTTACCTTTTCTGATTATACCGGTTTAATTTGGCACACTATCTCTTTTTTATTGTTTTTGTAAATTTATCATGCTTTTTTTTTTGTAAAATTCTTTTTATTTTATCCATTTATTTTAGAGTTCGTTTCTTGAAAGACGGTCTTTCCATAAGTTATGGAAAGATAAAGGTTTAAACTGAAAATTTGAAGAAATCAAAATACAATTTTTGGGTTGTATTAATCAGATCATAAAATTATCACTACTACATGTTTCATAATAAAATTTTAATATTGCAACTAAAATCTTTTACCTTTCTATAATTCCAATTCCACCCCGTCTTTTCATATGCCTATGAAAAGACGATGTTTCCCAAAACTTTGCCTATATTTTATTTTTAAAAATTTTATTTATCTAAATTCAAACGCCTAAATTTATGATGTAAACAAGTAGTCGCATGGTGTTTGAAAGTTATCCAGTGTCCTAGTTTGGTAGTGTTTGAAAGTTATCCAGTGTCCATTGACAGTGAAGTTGCCACTTTCTTTAATTTTAAGATATGCTATATAATTTCATTAAGTTTTATATAAATCTAATATAATTTTTAGTGTAAAAATATCCTAACTACTTATTAAAAGTGTAAATATAACCCTAAAAACTGACATTGATTGACCATTTCCGACTTTTGACCGACCGAAAAATGACCAAAATACCTTCTGATCCAAATAAAAAAATAGAAAATAAAAATGCCCTTTGCCCTTTCAGGCTTTCACTGTTGTGCCTCCACCACTTCCACCGCCGTCGCTCTACCTCTTCCGCCGCTAGGGCTTCCGCCACCACCAGTTACCCCTCCCGCTGTCAGCCTTCCCCCGCTGCTAGGGCTTCCGCCACCATCCTCCCAACGAGCAGGGCACAACGAGCACCAGATTCATCATCTATGACCGCTCCGGCAAAGCCGTCGAATCTCACCAAGTGGAGTTCATCCAGTTCTACCTGCAAGCAGAGTAAAGTTTCGATTTTTTTTGGCTCCAATTTGTTCGAAATGTGGATTTTCGCGATCGCTTTTGATGTTTTCGTGTTCTAATATCTGGGTTTCTTGCAGGAGGGTTGAACATGTTTCCGTTGTTCCAATTCAGTGAGAGTATGCATTGCCAGGGCCATTGGTAAGGCCACTACAGATGGGCATAATTTTGATAGGAGAAAAGAGAAGGAAAAGTGGGTTAGGAAAATTAGGGTTTATGAGCAGTATATGCATTTTATATTATATATATTTTTACAATGGTAAAATAGTCTTTTCATTGAATTCCGGCCTAAATCTGCCGGAAATGGTATATTTGCACTTACACTTACTATCTAGGATTATATTTGTATTTTCAATTATCAAAATGTTATATTTGCACTTATGTAAATTATGTAGAGTTATATATGCACTTTTCTCTTAATTTTAATCCGTAGATCTGGTGCACTTTTTTTTGTCTGCCACCCCAAATCTTTACTTTTGGTACCTTTTCCCCAACGCACACACACTCCTCTCTTTCCCGTTTGGCCGATCTCGTTTCACATTTTTCAGCTCATTTTAATTTGGGTATTTGGCTAAACTTGAGGTAGAGATATTTTTTTTATAGTTTTTTCCGTTTATCTTCATATCTCCTGCAGGGAGGTTTTTCCCAGTGAGAGGAATGAGAAAATAATTGCATAAATGTCGCTATCTAAAGTTTATATCGCCTAAAACAAGACTGTGATTTAAAAATGGAAATTGATTCTGTGCAAATGTGAAATGATAAAATAAACTTCATAATATTTAATTATGTATTCTTTTTCTGCTAAGAGTTTTGGTTGAATCTGATTTCTATTTTCGTAAGAAGGCATATACAGAATATATATACAACCTAAAAAGCCCACTATACATATACCCCCACCCACCCCCAAAAACAACCTGAGAAGTAGGAGCATTGATATCACAAATGCTCAACTAGCGAAAAAGATAAGAAAATTTAAGACATCAGCTGACCAAGAGCTTTAGTGAAGACATTAACTAACTATTCATTAGTTGGGACATGGTTAGTGACGTTGAGACCTTGTTGTATAGTATCGCGCACATAGTGGCAATCAACTTTGATATGTTTTATCTGCTCATGAAACACAGGGTTCTAAGCAATATGCAAAGCCTACTTACTGTCAAAAGCGACTTATAGCGTGTGGGTGGTGAAACCTAAGACTACCCAAGAGAGCTTTGAGCTACTTGAGCTCAGAAGTAATGTCGACCATCGAATGATACTCGGCCTCGGCAGAGGAGCGAGAAACACCGTGTCGTTTCTTGTTTTTCCAGGAAACGAGAGAACCCTCAAGAAGCACAAGCCAAGCAGTCAAAGAACGACTAATTCAAAGGGAAAATAACCCAATCTTAATCACACCACCCAGGGAAAAAAGATCATAATCAAAACCCAAAAGAAACCTTGGCCTACACTTCCCTTCAAATACCAAACAATCCAAAGAGCGGTATCCCAATGTTCTTAACGCGGCTGTTGCATGAACTGGGCTAGGATATTGACAACATAGGCTAAATCTGGCCGGGTGAAGGAAAATTAGATGAGTCGTCCAATGAGATGCCGATACTGCTCGAGATCCAGGAGATAAACATCAAAAGCCAAAGTGAGAACATGATTCTGTTCGAGGGGAGTGACAGCAAGCCCATCACCGAGACGACCAGAATCCGCAATGATATCGAGAGTATACTTCCGTTGGCAAAGGAACAAACCATCCTAGCTACGAGCCACCTCGATGCCTAGAAAATATTTTAACAGGCCCAAACCCTTCATATGAAAACATCGACCTAGGTACTATTTGAACAAAGAGACAGCATCAGAATCATTACTACATATAACCAAGGCGTCCACGTATATGAGGACAACGAGCTATATATGATCACAACGCATAATAGATAGAGAGTAATCTGAGTAAGACTAAGTAAAGTCATAGGAGAGTAGAGCATCCGCGAGTTTGGCAAGCCAACACCGATGGGCCTGACGCAAACCATATATGGACTTCTTCAAATGATGAAAAGTTCCAAGATTTGAAGGAGTAAATCTCGGAGGCAGTCGCATAAAGAGTTCTTCATCCAAATCACCATGGAGGAAAGCGTTGTGGGCGTCCATCTAATGAAGTTCCTAGTTTTTAGCAATCACCATAGCTAGGAAAGCCTCGCATAGTGACCATTTTGGCAACAAGAGAGAAGGTCTTGTTGTAGTTAATGCCCTCAACCTAATTATTACCAAAGATTATGAGATGATCCTTCAAGAGCTCAGTCTTACCATCAGAATGGTACTTGATTTTGTACTTCCACTTGCAACCATGGGCATGCTGGTAGGGAGAGAACTCAATCATGACCCACATGTCGTTATCCTCCAAGGCATAAATATCCTTCTGCATGGCATCACACCACCCAAAATCCTGCATGGCTTCCTTAAAGTTTGAGGCTGAACACCTGCAGTAATGGCTGCAAGAAATGCACGGTGTTGCACGGAAAATTTATCACAATTCACAAAGTGCGCTAAAGGATAAGGGGTACCTGAGGAGCCATATGGAGTAGTAACAGCCAAAGATGGACTCAATTTCCGTACAGTGTGAGTAACAAAATCATGAAGTAAAACATAAGAGCATTTTTACGCTAGCCATGACCCAAAGAGACATCCGGATCAACAGAGTCAAGAGAAAGATTACTTGCAGGAGCTAGAGGAGAATGAACAAAAATGGAAGACGACCCAGTTGGAGTGGATGCTGCATCCTCAAGAGCACTGGTATAGAATGACTCGTGTGCAATGACATGGTCCTACAAATCAGATTCAAGGTCGGCGAGGATGGTAAGATTGGGCTGAATTAGATCTCAAAAAGATGAGGGAGGATCAACCGGAATCGAGGCATATAGAAACTCATTCTCGTGAAATTGAACATCACGAGACACAAAGATAGCACTTGTAGCCAAGTTATACAACTTCCAGCCCTTTTTCCCATTCGGATAACCAATAAACATACATTTCTTACTTCGTGAAGCAAACTTGTTGCCTTTCGCTCATTGATCATGCGCGGAACATAAACAACCAAAGACACGCAAGTCGTAAAATGGCGTTGGCGCTCCAAATAAAACCTCATATATATGGAGTCTTATTTTGTAAGACATCGGAGGGAGTTCTATTAATCAAATAAATCACTGCAAGCACACATTCTCCCCAAAAAGTAACTGGGAGATTTGCTTGAAACATAAGGGACCGACTTACATTTAAAATATGTTGGTTTAATCTCTCAACTCGACCATTCTGTTGAGGAGTGTCAACAAAAGAAGTCTGGAATAAAATACCACAAGAGAAGAAGTACTCCTTCATGCAATTAAATTCAGTACCATTGTCACTGCGCACAATCTTAACAGTTGTATCAAAATGTCGTTCAACCATATCAAAGAACGAAATAAGTATTTTATAAATCTCAGTTTTATTTCTCAAAAAATACACCCGGGAAGCTCTAGAAAAAATCATCCACAATGGTTTAAAAAAACCGCATCACAAAAAGAAGATGTTTGATACGTCCCCCACAAATCACTATGTATCAAAGCAAAAACGTGACTGGTTTTACTGTCACTTGAAGGGAAACTATCCCGTGTTTGCTTTGCTTGAGGACAAATTACACATGCATTATTAATCAACTTTTTCTTAGAGCTACTAGAGAGAATAACAAGAACTAACTTGACAGCACGATCAAACAGATACCCATGCGATGATGCCACAACTCAAACTTTGTCAATCCAGGCACACTCACTACTTGCACGGTAGGAAAGCTTTAGAAATAATAGATTCAATCTTGACGCTCATCTGCTCCAATCAGGTTCCCCGAGTGTTGGTCATGTATAGGACACAAAGACTTAGTGAACCAGATAATGCAATGTGAATCATCAATCAACTAACACATAGAGATTAAGTTGCAGGTGAGAGAAGGGACAAAAAGAACATGATTAAGGGTAAGAGTACGGGTCAAGGAACGCCCTTCCAATGTTACCACCACTCATAGGCCATCAGGAAAACCAATAGGACAGTCATAATAGACTGAATAAGAGATAAACGAGAGATATTCCTGGAAACATGATGAGAAGCCCCCGTATCAATAATCCAAGGAATAGAAATAAGATCACCTGTCATCCGATCACTAGAAGAGTGCTCATCGTCTTCAATGAAACGATTTTTGATGAATGCATCGTCTTCTTTCATATTCTTTCAATAAAATATTACCAAAACTCTTCTAAGTCAACATGACCGAGTTTATGGCTTCATTAATAATAATAATAATAAACTAAAATGATCACACTACCTCATTAAAAAAAACCCAATGGGAAAAAGAGTATAGTGTTAAACTCCTAAAAATACTAAATTAAGAAAATAATAATAATAAATGATATTTTTGATATCTTATCATTGGTCTTCTTAGCTACTACTTGGGGATCGAGGTGCAGCAAAGTGATGGAGAAATCATGATGAACCAAGGAGGTTACGCCAAAAATATTTTGGAGTTCGCTGGTATGAGTGGGTACAACTCGTGTCAAACACCAATGGAGAACCGACTCCGGTTGAGCAAACAGGATGGGAGCGGTGCTGTTGATGCAACCATGTACCGGAGAGTGATAGGTAGTCTCTGCTACCTTGTAAACACAAGACCAGACTTAGCTCATGCGGTGGGCGTTTTGAGTCGATATATGGAAGCTCCGAGCACTCAACATTGGGCTGTAATCAAACAGATACTCAGGTATATACATGGTACTTTCAGTTACGGGTGTTGTTACAAGTCAGGTGGAAGCAAAGTTGAATTGGTCGGCTACAACGAAAGTAATTTTGCTGGAGACATCGATGATCGAAAAAGCACTTTCGGAGTTGCTTTCTTCATTGAAAGAAACATTGTCACTTGGACCTCACAAAAGCAAAAGGTAGTGGCATTGTCTTCTTGTGAGGCTGAGTACATAGCAGCTGCTAGTGCTGCATGTCAAGAAGTTTGGTTCAGCAGGTTAGTTGGGGAACTCATTGGAAGAGAAGAACAAGCATTCAAGATGCATGTGGACAACAAGTAATCTATTGCATTGAGCAAGAATCCAGTATACCATAGCATGAGCAAGCACATTGACACCAAGTTTCACTACATTCGGGAGTGCATTGAAACCGGGAGGATGGATGTCGAGCATGTTGGAACTGATGGACAGCTAGCTGATATCCTAACAAAAGCATTTGCAAGGATCAAGTTCGTCGAGATGCGACAGAATCTTGGGATCATTCGAGTTTAGAATGAAGAACGAGCTTAAGCGGGTGATTTGTTAGTTAAGCTCGTGTTTTTAGTAAACTGCAGTATTACTGCAGCTTTTGAATGTTTTTGTGCTTTATCTATTTTTAGCAAATGTTGATCGTTTCCAACATGAAGCAATTTCATAGTTTTGGTTTAGTGCATGTAGTGCTTGTTGAAAAAGTCTTAGGTTGCTGCATGCATGTAGCTTGTTAGGTAGAAATGTCATGCATTTAGGAAGAACAATGTGGTCATGTTTTCCCATTTTGTAGTTACTTTTGTTATCCTTTTGACTATAAAATAATACCAAAGCAGTAAGATAGCACTGCACAACAAATTCCTCTATTTCATTTTTGTCTTTCTTCTGCAACAAGAAGCTTTAGGCTGTTTTTTGTTTTCTTTTCTTTGCTTCAGCAACAACACAGTGAAGTTGCAGGTCAAAGTCAAGCGTGCCCTTTAGGTAGCGTAGGAAGCACTTCATAAGGTTGGCATGGACTCGCGTGGCTCATGCATGTGAAGAAATTTCGAATTCAACAATTATTTAATTAAAATTATATGCGTCCTATTCATTTTTAATTTTTTTGATAAAAATTTCAAAGTCATAAGTATTTTAACTAATCTATTTTTAGTAGTTTACCAAACACTAAAATGTGTTTTGGTTCCATATAACCTTTTCCAAACAGAACCATACTGACATTTTGAGGAGAGTTCCTCAAGCATGAGGGTGGAACACACCTGGCCGAAGGACGGGAACATACGTTGCAGGGACATAAGTGGTCACATGTGTATGACCCCGCAGGACGTTGTGGGCTAAGATTTTGTCAATGATGGGGGTGTCGCCGACAATGAGTTTATTGGCGAGGGTCTTCTGGCGGCGACAGTTGTCGCAAGTGGACATGGAGTCGTACTAGGCCGTAAAACTCGGTCTTGAGCAGGATGACGCGAGTGTAACATTGTCGCGGACGTTCGTCTAGACAGCGTGAATGGTGGATGCGGCCACCATGATCTGGAACTCGGTGGAGATGCCACTATAGAGCCACTGGGAATCGAGCGTGGTCGATAGCGGGGTGCGACATGGTTATCGAGGGAGTATATGAAGAGTGTGACCTCGAAAAGATCACTCCACTGCGAATAATTGGAGTGGAGATCGACAGTGAGGGGCACGACCAATTTGACGTTTGGAACAGTAATGGCTTGTGCCTAGAGCACCCTTGGAAATTCGCTCGGCCTCGCTAGTGGCGCTTTTGGCCTCAACATCATCGCGTTCGTCGTTGGATTGTTCTATGCCGTGGGAGGATAAGAAAAGGGTGAGAAGGCTCAAGATAAAAAATTATTCAATACCATGAAGGCAGAAAGTGCTGGGACTGCCAAGCCCATACCACCCAAATATTAGTATAATATTGTCTGCTTTGGGCCAAGCCTGCATAATTTTATTGGGTCCAACCCCAAATGGCCTCATACTAATGTTGTGGGACTCTAACTTATATAGGGAATTATCACCCTCTCAAGTTCCAATGTGGGACTTGGGTTGAACACACCAACAACCCCCCCTCAAACCAAGGACCACACAACGGTATCCTTCATTCTCGCGCGGACCATCTTGCACCACTGCCACACCTGCGGTGCCACCGCCAAGGGCACAACCGAGGGCCTCCACATTTGGCACACATGCAGTCCCCGTCCCAATCACAACCATGGCTTTGATGCCACTTGTTGGGACTGCCAAGCCCACACCACCCAAATATTAGTATGATATTGTCCGCTTTGGGCTAAGCCCCCACGGTTTTATTGGGTCCAACCCAAAAAGGCCTCATACTAATGTGGTGAGACTCTAACTTATATAGGGAATTATCACCCTCTCAACTTCCAATGTGGGACTTGGGTTGAACACACCCAACAACCCCCCCCTAAAACTTGTAGTTTCAGACAAAAAAAGAAAGCAAAAGAAAGCGAGAGAAAACAAGGGATTTTGGTTTTGGAGCAAAAGTAAAAAAAAGCCTCACGTTGGTTTAACAAAATAAATGCCTTGGTTTGCAGTGAATAAATAAGGCAAGTATTACGTTGGTAAGGTGAAGAAAGAGAAGGAGTTTTGGTGCAGTAATAATGTTACTGCTTTTCTGATTTTTCTCTTATTTATAATCAAAACAAAGCTACAAAAAAGGAGTCATTGAGTCATGGAAACATGGGTCACGTACTCACTAATTCCACTACTTCACTACTTACACTAATAAACAAACTCCTACAAACTTGGCATGATGTAAATCTATTTACTAAAAATAAACATCTACTTGCAGCAAACTTAACCAACAAAAAGAACTCACACACATCGATTATGATGAAGCTAAAAGCTTATATGGTACAAAGGAGTGAATCGGATGGAAACCGAATCAATTATAATCAACTAAATATGGAAACAATCCTTTAAGTAATAAATTTTGTTTACACTTGTTAGTGTAATAATATTCACTACACCTTAGAATGTAATGAGTATTAATGCATGTCAAAAAGATATATTTTTTAAAAGTGTAATAAATTTTACTACACTTGAGGATGTATAATTTTACTACATTTTTCTTATGTGTAACTAAAATTTTGTAGCTAGTGGACTCTTTTTTTTGTAGTGCCGATTTTCTAACAATGAATCCGTTTGACTGCAAATTCTTTCAATACATGTTTAATCATCAATAAGTTTAATTGCATATAATAACGACATCATGTGAGATGTCTTTAAATTCTCCGTAACGTGTAGTTTCTAATAAGTAAAATTTACAATCCATTACTACTCCCTCTGATCCTCTATTTATGTCCTCATCTTTATGACATTTTCTCAAGGCATGTTTGATCACCGATAACTTTAGTTGTGTCTAATAACAAATGATAAAATTTTACTTTTCAAAAACTACACGTTACGGAAAATCCAAAGACATCTCACATGATGTCCGTTATTGTATATAACAAAAGTTATCGACGGTCAAACATGTCATGAAAAAAATTACAGTCAAAGGAGACCATAAACAAGGGACTAGAGGAAATATATGAAATTAAATTTATCAGTTTAAATATATCTTGAATTTTCTTTAAAAAAACGAGTGCCACTTTTAAGAGATCTGTGATTCGAGAATAACTCAGTCGATGGGATCAAACTTCGGAAATCACTTTTGTTTTCCTGATATTCGCAGCACAGTCCAGTATTCTCTTGAACAGCAATTTGTGCTCTTCCTCACCTGGTGGGAGCCCTACTTGTGCAGCCAGCCAATCCAAGTATGTATACTGTCAGTACAAATTAATTTGAATATATTACTTAAGAAGAATAAGGACCAATAATTTTAATTATTAATTAAGAAGAATAAGGACCAATAATTTTAATTATTAATTAAGAAGAATAAGGACCAATAATCTATATATAGTCATAATATGAACGTATCCTTTTTCACATGAATTTAATTTAATTAAATTAATAAATAAAACAAATTTTATACAGTTTATTACTAACCTCTATTTCCTCTGTCCTTGTTGAAATTGCACTTCAAGCATTAGCACGTTGTTCAACAAACATGTTTGATTGTTAATATGTTTACCTATGTATAATGCCGGCAAAAATAATTGATATTTAGAAACTACTAGTTATGATGAACTGAACAATATCATATACGATAATATTGTTGCTCATCATATATCTATTCAAATATACAGTCAGCCTTTAATAGATAATAGTGTAAAAAAAGCAAGATTGCGAATTCAGCTAGGACGGAGAGAGTAAGTTTTAGCAAAAATGATTTATGTATTTTATTTTAATTTAAATAACGTGTATTTAAGTTAAATATATAATAATAAGTGTATGAAGTGCACTATTTTAGTTGATTTTAAAAATATATGGTGTTTAAACTAAAAATAAATTATTTAATTTAAAAATTATTATAGTATTTAAGTTAGAAATATAAAAGCAATTGCTTCATAATTTCAAGGCTTATTGTTCCGATCGAAGATCTTTTCCTTTTTAATATGAATAAATGTAGGAACTAAATTGAACTAATAAAATTAGAATTGAAGTGAATTTTTTCACTAAAAAAGAGGGTTGGATATTTATTTTTAACGATGGCCAAATGTGACGAAAGTTCATTTAATCAATAATGTGGTAGTAATTTGAGTGCATTACCATGTCATGAAGTGTGGCCGGGAGAGTATGCGTATGATGGATAGGAACTCCGTTGTCCTCCAAAAGCTGGTAGCTTAGTTGCACGTCTCTCTCCATTTCTTCTTCTGACGGCAAACTCAACTTTTCCGATAGTACACGCGCCACCCATTTTGCTTGCAGTTCCACCGAACGAAAACTCACTGTCTGAAAATTGACTTAAACTTAAATTTAATAGCAAATGAACTCAGACCAACTTTTATCATAGGCCAAATTTGTAGAAATGAAACATCCCCCTCCTTAAGTTAGGGTTTAGTGTATTAGAGAATATAAAGAGTATAAAGAGGAGGGTACTATAGAAAATCACTAAATCCTAACTTAATTACTAAGTTATCTATTCTAGCACCTCCACAATCAAAGTGTCAAGTTATTCCGAAACACAAAGTTTGGATTTAAAAAACTCAAACAATGGATGAGAAAATCCTTTAATGGAGATATTAGCCAACTGGAGTGAAGTAGGGCTATGACTGATACTGTGATTTCCTGATGAATACCAATTTCCAAACAAAAAATGATAATCAATGTCGCTATGTTTCGCCTGTTTGTGTGCAATCGAATTTTGAGTAAAAATAATCGCACCATTGTTATCACAATGCAGAAGAGGGGCGCCAGAAGCCAAAAGCCAGAAGCAACGAACACAAAGTAAATGAGAAATCAAACAACCTCCACAACCATGTTAGCCAGCACTTCATACTCAAACTCTAAACTGGAATGTAAAATCATAGGCTGCTCCTTGGCATTTCGGGAAACAAGATTGAAACTAAGAAACAGAGCATATGCATAACAGAGAATCTCGAGACAACGATCTCAGTCAGCATCAGAGTAGTCCAAGACCTAAGAAGAGCACGCAGCTTGAAAGAAAAGACCATAGTGAAGAGCGCCACAAACATAACAAAGAATACCAGTCACAGTAGCAAAGTGATCATCACGAAGATCATGAAGAAACCGACTAACGAAGCTAACCACAAAAGCAATTATGGACGAGTGATAGTGAGATACTTGAGAGCACCAACTAAGGAACGATAGAGAGTGGGGTTCACAAACTGCTAGTGCTGCTATCGAGTTGAGACTGCAGAAGAAAATGTGTGGAAACAGTTGTAGCATCAGGCAAAATATCCTGATCATACTTCACCTAACCCAAAAAGAGATCCGATGAGGTAGACAAAAGCTCCAAACCAAGAAAATATTACAAGGAATCCAAGCTCTTAACGGAAAAATAACTTTCAAGGCGAGCAATGAACTGGATAATAACATAAGGATCATTGGTAGTGAGGATAATGTCACCAACATATACCAAGAGGTACAATAGAGTAGTGATACGAAAGTACACAAATAAGGAAGTATCAGCTGAGATGCAAAGAAATCCAAGGTGTCAGAGATAAATACTTGGTATACACCTCCCTAAACCGAGCGAAGTCTAAACACAAAGGTAACACACCGCATCAACGAACCGAAGCAGCGGCCATGAGAATTGGCCCGCTGCATACAAAGTGTACCTCACCTCACAGAAAGAGAATCAGTGCCCACGATCAAGGCCGCTACCCACCAATAAAAGAACACAATATAAATCATGATCACACGATTTGGGCCATGATCATACATGCCCTATCTATAAATAGAAATTAAGGATAAAGGAACAGTAATGACATTTTATTCGATAAAACTCTGAGAGTAAAACAAAAACTGACTTGAACATCGGAATTTAGTCCCGGAAACTTTTCGGGACCTTGTTCACATGCAAGCAGGACGATTAGGGATGGATCAATCAGCTCTCTAATTTTAACTAAATTAGAGAGACTGAATATAATACTAATCTTAGTCTACCTCTCTTATCTTAATCTTACTGTTACCTTTTCTTCTTCTCTTCATATATATACTTCCTTCCCTTTTATACAATTCAAATTTTAACATTATCTTTTCATGTTGATTTATATTAACATAAAAACATGCTAATAAGATCAAATGAAGTATAGTACACATATTTTTGAATAATTTTGTCCCTAATATTATTATGATCGGCCTTACTGATCAGCTCGACTTTAAAGAAAATCGATCGGTTTACTCCAACAAAGTATACAAATCCTATGTTTGAGGGGTCAAATTCGAGATTAGTTACGCTATCAATCTTGCCTTTAATACTATGTCTCAAATTATTATTTGCAATGAAAGAATTTTTCAAAAATATATAAAGAATGGATAAATATGATACTCCCTCTATCCCAATTCAAGCTGCAATTTAACTATTCATTTAGTCAAAATATCTCATCTTTGACCCTAAAATTGAATCGGTATATAAGTATAAATACTATTGTGTGATACATTGTTAGATTCGTTATAACATATATTTTCAAAACATCAAATTTTTACAAGTTTTAATTATGCTTAATGGAAGATATTAAGAATCAAACATTTTTCAAGTCAACTGTGAAAAGTCAAAAGGTGAATCTTCAATTGGGACGGAGGGAGTACCAGTTTTGGAATTCCAACAAAAGAAAGGGACGGGGCCAATTTGGGAGGAAAGACATGCTTGTATAACGGTCCAACACGATTGTCATCAATGCTTACAATTCCATCCGTTTTCAAGAATGGAAAATCATATTTGTACCTGCATGCATTAACCGATCCAAAATTATGTATTCTTATGATTCTTTCATTTTCTTCTGCTGATTTTACTTTTTATTTTTTATGCTCAGTTTTATCCACTCATTTTATCACCCAAATTCAAACACCTAAAGTTATAGTGTCAAATTCAAAGAAGAAATATACCCGGTGCAATGAAGAATGATATCTGCAGCAACCAATGCTCCATCCTGAAAACTTACTTCACCATTTTCATGGCAATTCTCCACCTGCAGGTTTGCTCAAACAGTTAAAAGCTCACACATAAGTATATTTTATCACATCACAATATTTAACATAGAATTAAGAGTCCGTCTCTAGAAAAACGGTCTTTCCATAAGTCATGGAAAGACCGAGACTTAAAGTGCAAATTAGAAAAAATGAGGATAAAATTTCATGGTTGCATGAATCGGGTTATAAACTTTATGAGTACTACACGTTGCATAATAAATTTTTAATATTGCAACTAAGACCTTTTACCTTTTATTATTCCAACTAAACACCATCTTTCCACAAGTCTATGGAAAGACGGTCTTTCTCAAGAGTTTACAATGTGAAATAATTATAAAGTTTATGACCCGATTGATACAACTTAAAAAATTTATATTTATTGTTTCAAATTTACAGTTTAAATCTTGATATTTTCATGATTTGTGGAAAAATCATCTTTCAAGGGAGGAACTCTTCTAATGGCTCCTTTTATTAAATTTGTTTACCCTAAAATGTTGCCAGACATTGGGAATTGTGTCGAATTTTCCGACTTTAATGGTATGATCTCTAAGTGAAATGTGAACTTCCTTAGCCACCTTGGAAATGTCAAATGCAATATCATAAGCACTCGGTCCACCGCCAATCACGACTACTACCTGGCAAATTTTAAATTTGCAAAATATTAGTTCTTTTTTGCAAGCTGAGTGATAATTAGGTGTATCATTGTTGATTAAATAATTAAGCATGAACCACATTAAATTAATAATTTATGAGAATGGTGAACCATACTCACATTAATATTGTATCACTTCAAACAGTAATTTAACAATTTATTTAGTTAATTTTTTAACTTTATTCTTAAAAATAAATTGATATTTAAATATAAATACTATTGTTTAATACATTGTTATATTCATTATAACATATATTATCAAAATATTAATTTTTACCAATTTTAAATATTTTTAATAAAAAAGTAAGAATTAAATATATTTTTACTGTTAAAATTATAGCGTGCAGGTTAAAATGGTACTGTGACGAAATACCTTATCCCTGTAAGGCTCTCGAACTCGATAATTGTGGCTGTGGATTTGTTTGCCGGGCCATTTGCTGATTCCTGGCATATAATTAGTTAGACAAACTAGAGTTATTATAATACACTTTTATTATATCAATTGTTAAAAAGTTACCATAGTTTATAAGGTGTTATTTAAACATTTGAAATATGTTATCTAAATATTGAAAAGTGTTAGTTTTAGATCTAATGCAACATCACCTAAGGTAATATTTGTAAAAGTGTTACAATATCTTCAACTTAGTATTATTAGCACGTAAAAGAACACTTTCAAAATGTTACATTAACTTTAGATTGTACCAGATAAACCCTTAGAAGCTTTGTGATATGATAATGGCTCTGTTTGGCAGAGCTTAAACTGTTTTGCTTATAAACAAATCATTTTTTAGTGTTTGGTAAAGTACAAAAAACAGATTATTTTAAAAGCATAAGTTATTTTTGGAGGAAAAGCAGAAATTAGTCTCCCCTGCCTTTTAAAATAAGTCAGCTTTGTTTATAAGCACAACTCTGTCAAAGACAATAACAATATGGAAATTTAAATGACTGCAAACATATAAGTGTGAAACTCAGTTAGTACATCACTTAATTCACTATCTGCAAACTTGTATTTTTTTCTCAAATAAAATTACATATTATTTATTTTAAAAATAAATTTGTTAAATTTTAGTCATGCATATATATATAAATTCATAAATAATAATATTTTATATGTGATATTAATAAGTTCATTATAATAAATATTTTCAAATATTAAATTTTTTGTAAACAGATATTTATATGCAAATTCTTGGAAAAAACTGTCTTAGCCATATGAAAAGCTAGGGTTGAAATAAAAGTATAGAAAGGTAAAATGTTTTAATTGCAATATTAAAATTTTATGATGCAACGTATAGTAGTTATACGTTTATGACCCGATTAATGCAACCTGAAGATTTCATCTTGATTTCATCTTGATTTTTTCTAATTTATTGTTTGAACCTTGGTCTTTTCATAATTTATGGAAAAAATATTTTTCAAGAGACGGAATCTTAATTATATACTCCTAGTATTTATTTTAGCAATTTTAAAAATGTACTCTGATGGAGATCCCAAGACGACTACCACCATAAATGAAGACATTCCAGTCTTGATCAAACATTCAAGGGATATGTTCGGGATCCTCTAAGTGACATGGTTGGACCAATGACAAGGTCAATGATGAAACTTAGGGATGCAACATTGAATGCTTTGATGGATCAACTTCATGATGAAGAATTAAAGAAGAAGTCGGCTAGGCCTTGGATTAATTAATCAAACTTGTCGATTAACTGAAAATGTCTGAAGAACACTATACTATTTTTCCCACTGGATTTTTTAATGAGGTAGTGTGATCGTTGTAACATTATTTTATTTCAATAACTCGGTCATGTGGGCTTTTGAAGAGTTAATATTTTCAAAAATCGGTCCATTAGGGTTTTCGAAAATTGTCTTTTATTCTGATTAGAATTAGATTTGGTAAGATTAGATAAGGAAATATTTTCAAGTCTAATTCTAGTACATGGTCGAAATTAGATTATTTTTAGAAATTAAGTTAGATATGGTTTTAACTTCTTAAACTGCCATAATCTGATTCGGATTCCAATTGTAATTAAGGTTTGTACGGGCGAAA
>JAULKM010153839.1:0-33458 GCA_032355605.1 Rubia tinctorum
ATAGTTGATGAATTCTTAAATGTATATACCTTATCTAAAACTAAAAAATCTAATTCTAATCAAATCAGAACTCCTAAATTATATCATTTAAAAATAATTTTAAATACGAGCACACTATCTCATTAAAAAACCCAGTGGAAAAAAGAGTATAGTGTTAACTCTTAAAAATACTAAATAAATAAAAATATAATAAATGACATTTTCTAATTCATATCAATATTCAATCCGTTGGTTGAGCGGGTTTCAACCCGACCCATTTTGACCCAACCCATTTTTGACCCATTATAAAATGGGTTGAAATGGGTCGTACTCATATTTTTTATATACCATTTACCCAACCCATATTTGACTCTTCCACCCATTTGTCACCCCTAGTTTTATCCCAAACACCATATAATAGAACTTGTTTGATTTCTATGGTTTGGTGCGGTGATGGTGTCAATCGGGGACATGAAGTGATTTTGACTAATCTAAACCCATTTTATCTAAAAATAACATACTAATATTATAATATGCGACTTAGTTTGATTCCTTAATATGTATAATCAATCATAACTTGATAAAATATGTAACTCCTAAAGATATATTTAAAACTATAAATATCTCATTGTACTCACAGAAGAAAATCCAAAGAAACACATAATCTGAAATAACAAAATGTTTGAATTATTTTATACAATGATAGAGTACTTTTGATTGAAATATGCATACATAATATTTATTTATATATATACATATATATACATATATATATATGAAAAAATCTTATTTTAAACCGTCTAACTATTAAATAAGGACATTTTATGATAAGTGAGACTAATAAGGTGTTTGATATTTACTTTTATTTATTTCAATGAGATACATATAATTATGATAACGTTTTAAAAATGAATCTCAACATATAAATAATTTCTTTTGAAATAATTTGAATGAAATATTATGAAAATAATCAATTTCTATTGTATTCAATATTTAACGGTTTCTAACTAAATTAATTATTTCACTTCTTAACTCATATACTCCCTCTATTTCATTGGATGTGACACATATTTCTTTTTTGGTTGTTTTTGTGGATTTGCCACACTTTCTTTTTATGGCAAGATTCTTTCAATTTCATCTACTCATTCTACTTTTTCCTTTCTAAATTTAATTTCATCCAATCATTCCATTCACTTAAATCCAAGCACCTAAACCTATGATGACACATCCAACGAAACGAACGTAATAGTTTTCCTTAGGTGAATAAACTAAAAAAAATTATATAAAATTCTTTAATTGACCTATTCTTTACACGTTTCCATCGAAGACTTCAAAACAATCAACACGTTAATAATTAATTCTGTTTTGGGTCAAATCGCCGAGGCAGGTGTATATTCTAAAATTATTTTTCAAATACTACACGAGTATCATTGCGCATTGCGTGATATTAATTAAAATATTAATATTAACTTTTGTACACATTTTGTATTTTATGTTTAAATTGATAATAAAGAATTTATTTTTAAAATTTAAAATACAAAATGTATACCAAAATATTATAGTAAATACTACTGGAATATCATCATGTATTGCGTAATATTATTAATTAAATTATTAAGATTAACTTTTGTACTCCCTCTATCCCAATTCAAACTGCATACTTTGACTTTCATCAGTTGACTCAAAAAATGTTTGATCATTAATATATTTTATTAAGCATAATTAAAACTTGTAAAAAGTTGATATTCTGAAAATATATGTTATAACGAATCTAATAAGGTATCACTCAATAATATTTATACTTCTTTTTTTTCAATAATATTTATACTTATACACCTATTCAATTTTGGGGTCAACGTTAAGAAGTTTTGACTAAATGAATAGTTAAATTGCACCTTGAATTGGGACAAAGAGAGTATACATTTTGTGTTTTATATTTAAAAATTAAATTCTTTATTATCAATTTAAATATAAAACATAAAATGTATACGAAATTAATTTTAATATTTTAATTAATAATATCATCGTGCATTCATCTAGTAGTTTTTATAAAAGTTAATTTTAATATTTTAATTAATAATATCACGTAATGCACGATTATATTTCAATAGTATTGGAAAAATAATTTTAGAATATACACCTGCGTCGTCCGATTTGACCAAAAACAGAATTAATTATTAACGTGTTGATTGTTTTGAAGGCTTCGATGGAAACGTGTAAAGAATAGGTCAATTTCAATTTTTCTATTTTATTCGTTTCAGTTTGCTCACTGGCATACCTGGTAGGGGTTTAAAAAAAAAAGAGTGTATGTATATAAGTTTATGGAAATTTCACGTATTTTTTACTTTATAAATTGCATCTATTAAATTACATGTTAAATTTAAAAATATTAAATTTATATTATATATTTTTATATATTCACATTCAAATACCTATTATTACTACATTATTTAATTTTATAAAAATTTACAACATTTAAGATATAAAGTACAGTGAATTATCTATAAACTTATGGATAGGCTGCATTTCCTGAGATTTTCTCTTTAAAAATATCTAAATATCTTACCCGTAACACTAGTCCGTTAACCTGTTGATTTGAATTAAATAATTGGATTCTTTTAATTTTTCATGGCCAAATACTTAGTTTGAGAGTTTTATATATTAACGGGTTGGATTCAGGCCACAAAAATACTATTTTTGAATACTCGTGATACCCGGTAAAATTTAATTATGTTTAATATTATATAATATTTTTCTATTTTCTATTTTCAATTCTCAATTGTCCATATCTATATAATATTAATTATTAAATAATGCAAATTTACAAAATATTCAAATGCTAAATTTTCAATCTTTCACTAGGGGAGAAAGTCCTATTAGAGTTTATTTGGGGAAACTGTGATTAAAAGCAAAACTGCCTTATTTTGAAGTAGGGGAAGACCAAATTCTTATTTTTCCCCAAAAATAATTTGCGCTTTCAAACACTAATACAAGCTCGTCAAACACAGCCTTAAAGGCGCCACATCAAAGGTAGTTCCGCGGGTTTTTTGAAGAACTGTCTTTGAAAGGAGTTCTAAAATCAGAACCTTTGTAGTCGGACCTCCTATTTTTTCAAAGGCGGTTGAACCGCATTAGAAGGTTGTTTGTAATCAACCGCCTTTAATGAAACTTGTTTAATGGCGGTTCTACTATGAATCACCTTTAATTGTTAACATGTATAGATTCCTTGTATAGTTGGCAAGTAGATATTTAATACATATCAATCCCTTAATCAAAGGGATTGCTTCTTATCTTGTAAACAATATTTATTCAGTACTCTCCTCAATGAAAAGTAACACAAAAACTTTTCCTAGACCCCCGTAAGCTTTACATGGTATTAGCTTAACTTTCGATCCAACTATGTCGTCCGAATCATCTTCCACAATCAACTACACCAATGCTCTTTGATAAGACGTCAAATTCGTTTATTTTTTGAAACATTTAACATCTCTTATATCGTCTTTTGGTTGGTAGATTGTTATATTTAGGTAGATTTATACTCTTAGGGGTTTAGATGACCATTTTTGGTTTTCGTATCTAAATCTTTCATTTTGTAGCATACCTTAGGTCTAACGGATTTTGGTCCTTACGAGCATCTGGATCCTTTTTTGTGAGATCCATTTGTAAATTGCTTATAAGCACTTCAGACAACTTTTAGAAGGCTATTCGCAAGGATGGTAGTAGATTTTAGAAGGTAATTGGCAAGGATGGTTGAAGATCAAAGGCCACGAGTCAAAACATGGTAGCATATAGTTGGGCAAAGAAAGGAGCAAGTTCAGGAAAAGTCGAAGAATGACATGGGTCATGTAACTCGACACTGCCTATGCCATAGCTCGTGCTAAGGAAATGATACCAAGGATACAGACTATGACATCCAGCACAGCTCATGCTCAGGAGTTGGAGAGAAAACAGAGGGCAAATGATGGGTCGTGCACTTTAGCACGACCCGTGCCATCAGAAGCCAAGGAAAGATGCTCTAGATGACAGGTCATACACTATGGCACGACCCGTGCCATCAGAAGACAAAAATGATGCTCTAAACGAATGGCCTTGCGCTTTGATCCACACCCACATGGTCGTTCTTTTTACCATATTTACCCGTGGTCACTTCTCAAAGATAAAAATTTATAAGTTGCTCTCGTACTCACTACTAACCACTATAGATTATCTAGTGGCAAGCCCGATGGGAGTTCGTCGTCGTACCTCTCAAAGATACCATTTATAATCCTTAAATGCTTACTAAATACATTTAAGTAGATAGTGGCAAGTCGGGGTTCTCCACAGAGAAGAGGGATATTCCTAAGCATTTACACATATAAGGTTGGATATAAGCCTAGATATAGATATATACATACATATAAAAGCATGTAAAGATGGGGGTTTTGGGTTGGTTTTCCTAGGTTATGAAAGTAAAGACAACACAACTAGCAAGGTTAAGTAACTATGCTAATCATGCAATAAGCTAATAAAAAGGATAAAAACTACAAATGACAAATCCTTGGGGGCAATAGATATTCGCTTCCGAACCTCTTATTCATCAATGAATCCACAACCTATTCACTACTTTAACTACTTGCTGTGGAGATAAATCGTCTACCCTTCTTTGTTATTAGTTTACAAGAGTGAATTCAACATCTTTCGCTAAAACCTCACTAATGACCCCTTTAGTCGTTCAATGCCTAAAAGTATCCCATTAATGAAATTAAGTACAAAGAATCAACAAGCTTAGTAACACGTATAAACACTACACCATGTCTAAGCATAGAACCAATTCATGCATTTACACAAGATTAGCCAAGAACGTTCAGCGTTCATAAACTTCTCCTATTTGCTACACAAAACAAACATGATAAAGAATTCAACATTATCACATTTATCTAGCATTCATCAAATCATCAACCATATTAGAAGATCTAATTCATGCTCTTGGATTTCATATCAAAGGAAGGGAGAACAAGCTACTTTCTCCAAACCCTAACAAACATCATACAAGCAATTAATATAATCAAACATCTAACACAATTAATGGATTCAACAACCAAATTCAAGCACAATAAATACACAATAGAAAAGGCATTAAATAGATAGAAATGATTCTCAATACATAGATAAGGAAGCTTCTATCAATTGCTCCCAAGGAGATTACTACCCTAGATTACTAAAACACAGACTAATCTACAAAAACTAAGAAAAGAAAGAAGAAGAAATTAGGGTTTGAAACCCAGAAAATTGCAGGAAGAAGGAGAGAAAAAGTATGCTGAAAAGAGAGGATAAGGCTGAATTTATACTACAAAAAAGATGGAAAGACTATCTGGCCACCCGTCTGTTGCGAGTCGCGACGAGACTATTGCGAGTCGCGATGTAGCCCAGATTCAGCACCTTGATTTCTTTCTTCTCTTTGTCTCAAGTCCTCCTCTTCACACCACTTTTATTTAATCCTTATAGTCTTCAAACCTGAAAATAAGGTCTTCAAATCTTCAAATATAGTCTTCAAAGTCTTCAAACATTTTCCCCGTTACACCAAATCCCCTAGAAAAGTAATAAAAGAGCAAAGTCGCTCTTAACTCATCTTAGAGAATTCCAAGGCAAAATGCCGCACATACAGCACAAAAGTTTACAAAAGTGAATCCAAAAAGTCCTAAAATAAATGTATAAAGTGGACACACCAGAGCACTACCGGGCTAAGAAAGAGTTTCGAGAGAAAAACCCTACGACAAAGATTGAAGGACTCAGTGATATTCATAACCTAGATCAATGCATTAAGCATGTTGAAACTATCATAAATTGTAAGTATGTTAAAATAATTGTGGATGATAAGCATCCATTTCCATTTTTGATTGATTTCGAGATGTTGTCCCAATTGCCAACATTAAAGGAGCTTAAAGAAAATGATTATGACAAGTTTACACAAGAGAATGTTGAGGCTGAGAAGCTGTGGCAGAAGAAGCTTCTAGGGATATGATCACGGAATTTTTGTAAGAAACTCTATCACATTCAGAGATGTTTAGTCATGCTAGTTTGCCCACAGGAGTTGGTAGGTGTTTGGCTTCTAATAGTGTTGGTAGCTCAGGTTTAGGGAAGAAAGTTTAGACTAGAAGTTTAGAATGAAGTTTAGTGTGGAAATTTAGAAGGGGATTTTTTGTTTTGGAACGTTGGTTTTTGGAGGGCCAATTGTGAGGCCTTGTTTATGTATTTTGTGAATTTTTTTATTAAATAGCTTCTGGTGTTTTATTTTTGTATATAAATGTTGTTTTTATGTTTGTAAACTAGAAAATCTCGGGACACGTTCATAGTGTTCACGCTCTAGTGTTAATGGTTGGTCACTTATGTTACCGACTAGTGGTGTTCTAGGTCTATGCGATGCTGTGACCAATTAGATTGCTGCTTTAGCATCTTGGTAACCATTACACGTATCTGCGGTATATTCTTAGTTTATAAAAAGTGTTTTGCAAATATATGGGGTTCAGGGGTAGAAGTGTGTAGTGCCCTCAAGCTGGTTACTTTCTAGGTGTTTAAGCAAGACTGTAACTTTCCCCCAGGTGTTTTTGGGATTTTAGTGGGCCATATATATAGTTAAGAATGCCACATTTATGTCGACTTTTCTGAAATAAGCAATTTTGCTTTTCCAGGCAATTTTCCCCCACTGGCTATTTTTTTGGTGATCGTTAAGGTGTTTTAATAATTATTGGATTCCCTGCTATTTTTGTGACTATATAGGTCTTCTATCCCAAAATATTTAAATGCATAGTGACAGGTATTTTGACAGAATGTTTTCATGAGTTTTGTGCTGCAATGGATAGCTATCAAGAGTGTGTTTTTGCTTATGGGTATTGTTAGGTAATTTATCAAGCTTGGATGAAGGAACTACATATTCTTGGTGAGATATTTTTAGGTGGTATCGTAGATTATGTATTTCAACTATTTCTATGTTGCAAGTTTTGATTATTTAGATTTGTTGTCTTTCGACATGATCAACGAGTATGATTAGCTATTGTGAAGAGGATAAAGATGGCAGTTCTATGACCTCATCTCAGAAACCCGTTGAGCGGGCATGAAGAAGAACTAATATGGGTTTCATCACCCAGATCCACAAAAAATTGAACGTTGGGAGTAGGGGACTTAAAGTACCAGTGGTGTTTCTAACCTAAGCAGCATTTTCTACATCTTTTAGACTGGTTCGACGTTTTGAGTTTAGCTATCTTGTTATTTTACACTTATTTTGTCAAAATGTTATAATAGCGATCTTCCTAGGGGCATTGTTGTAAATAATAATGGGGGTATACAATCTGTCCGCCAATTTAGTGGAACGCTGCATAGGGCATATTTAGTGTTTATATGGGTAAATGCTGCATAGGGCATTTTTTAATGAAGCTTTACCATTATTTCTTATGGCTAGTCGTCATGATGTATTAATGCAGTATATCTGTCTTGGTTTATCTTTCTACAATCATCTACTCATACACTTTTGGGGTTTTCAAGTTTGTACTGTAGTTGGCTCTACCGACCTTGTGTCTTATTATGGCTAACTATCATCTATTAACAACGGTAATTCATCATATTACTTCTTGCTAACAAGCTTAGCTGCTTCAAAGCATATTATTTTTTCATCTTTTGGTATGAAACCTGGACTTCTCAAGATAACATGAAGGCCTAAAAAGAAAATTTTGATCCTCCCAAACGGTGCCGTTGATGCGTGGGAGTCCGCCCGGACCACCATGATATCTGGAATAAGCGCAATCTTCTGTACAAGCTACATGATACATGCAAAACAAGATCCCATGAAGTCCCCAGGATCTTTCTCCTATTCCTAAGTCATTATATGATTAGTGTATGAATTATATCTGGAAATATGCCATTACTAGCATAGTCATTCAGCATCTATCTATAGCTGGTGATCACCGTGATCTTAGATGATCGTGGTCCATGTGTTTTTGAGTCGTGGTATTGTTTGGATAATCGTGGGTGATAATCTCCTTTTACTCAGGTTCGCTTGTTTGGCTTGATAGACCTTGCCTGATTAATTCTTCACTAAGCCAGTTGTTCGCTTATCTAGTTCGCTGGGCACGATATGCTATCTTTGTTTTGGACTTCGCGTGATTGAGAGAGGTGTATACCAACAGGTGCTACGTATATTGAGCTCCGGTACATATCCTCAACGATGCTATAATTTTACATGACGTTCGGTGTTTTGCTAATCCGTTTGTAGCAATGGTATATTGATTTGAGTCAGTGCTTATTTTGATACAACACTTATATTTTACAGCACCGGTTGCTAATTGAGAACCGGGCACCTATTATTTCTTAGCACCGGTACTAATCATACGACCGGTGCTTCTGTTTTCCAGCACTAGTTGTGTAAATTCTGCTTTAACTAATTTTTGAAGCACCATTTGTATATTGATATTACAGGTGCTAGTATTGAATTTTGTTTTCCATGTGCTATTTCGCTTTGCATACCCCTATTCCAGATCGATTTCTGGGATATTTCAGAGAAGAACGTAGAACAGCTAATGTAATTGTAGATTTAAATTAAAATGGTTTAATTGAATTAAAATTAAAACCCCAAAGAAAAACAATTGAAAGAAGAAATAATAATAATTATTCTTATCCACCACTATCAATCATCAAGCATTTCCAAAGCACTAACAATCAACCAACCATTTTGTCCTTATTTTCCAGGAGGTCCATGGAAGTATTTGTTTATTTTAAATGTACCTCTATTCGAGCCTCACACCATCTCTCGGCGATACCTTCAATTTTATAGGCATGGTATGCTCCTTGTCACTTTGGAAACACCTTGTATTTTAATACGTACAACATAAACCCCATGCATTTAATGTGTACGAAAAATGAACGTTCATCCGATACGTTATCCACTTACCTCAAGGATAATTTTTGAATGTGTTTTGAGCTCCAGTTTTTCTACAAATAGCATGACATAGTACCTACATTCCCACAAATTATTTTTCTGTTAGTGCTATATAAATGCAAACGATTTGTTACCATTCGTCAATGTATTCAATAATCATAGTAAAATCGCAACTTAAAGATTGAATGGCATACGCCAATGTTCGTGATTTTCCAAGTGTAATCGGGAGATGGTTTGATCATCCTCTTCTCCCTTTGATATCTATGTGCATGCCTACCAATATAGAAATTTGAAAGTTTACGTTGAAAGTTTACGTACCTCAATAGGCTAGATGAATTACTATAATGAAAATAATTTAAATACCTAGAAATCACTTGGGTTTCAATTAGATAAAGTCAAACACCTTACATATAATAGGGATTTTAAATGATTTTAGGGATTCTACATAGTTTGTTTTAGCTCCAACAGATTCCCTATCTTATTCCCTAAAGTAGGGATTTCGATGAGAGAGTATAATTGATTCCCCATATTTGTAATGTTAATACCAGAATTTGTAGTATCATTTCAAGTGATCAACACTAGTCCAATATGCACCTGAACATAAAAGACAGGGAGACTGAGGTCAGGCAAGCAGGCGCATGGTCGTTCTTGCTCCGACGCTCTGATTAGCCATTATTACCATGTAGAAGAGTATCAGGGTGTATAGTGATATGATAATAAGTCTTCCCCTTGTTTATGATTGTTCCCCCTGTTATATGGTGTTTGGTGGCTGATGGAACTGGAGCTGTCCCATCAAGCTCACCAAACCCCATTTTTTGTCTGCCTCGCACCTCTGGGCCTAAAGGCCTTTTTTTCCCTTTCCTTGTAACTGGACCTCAGGCCTATAAGTTATCAAGCCCCCCCATCCTATGGCCCGATTGATTGAGTTGATCCAAGAAATGGGCTTAGTTCAGACCTAAATCCTTTCTGGTTATCCATGTTTGAGTTCCCTAGGGAGCTAGTAGCGTCCCTGAGGTCTACTTCCTGAATGCTCCTTTTTTCCCTCCCATTTTTGGGGAAATTTGGAGATTGTTTCAGATTTTATAACCGCCCACGGGCACACAATCATTCTTTCATTAATGTGATATTCGACGGTTACGCTACTTGTCTGAATGTATGCCACGTGTCCCCTTCTGATAGTTTTCATATGCTTACTTCTAAAATTTTGCCCTCTCCCTAGGAGGTTATCATTATTCCTTTGTCGTCCTACGTCCCAAGGAAATTATTTCCCCCAACAGCCCTCACCTTTCCTTTCTTTTCCTAACTATTGATATTCTTTGTCATTTTCTTTCTCCGTTCTTTCCTTACGCTTCTGTCTGCTCTCTAAAACAATCTTGTTCTGACTTCACTTTCCCCGCGGCCTCTAATTCCTTTATTTTCTCTTTTTATTACTCTCACTACCGTGGTTTCTACTGTTGGCCTTCGAAAGCATATTCGTACAATGATAAGACTAACCCTGAGTTCAGGGCGACCCTTGGCATTATTGAGGACGCCTTTAGTGCTAAAGAAATCCTTTTCCATGACATCCGTGATCATGTTCTGTTGCTCAATGTAAGCCAAATAGTGCTAGAAGTGCCTGCTGGCATGGTCGTCGTCTACCCTGAGACCCTTGAAAATTGCTTCCTTCGTTTCCTCCTTTCCTCTTTCTTTCAGGCCGTTCTGGTCTTTTATGAGTTAGAACTAACTGATCTCTCCTCTAATTTTGTTCACATCCTCCTGGGCTTTCAAGACCTGTATCGCCTTCTTCCTATTGAGCCCTCAGTCATTCTGTTATGCGTCTTCTGCGACTTGGCCAGGATGCCCTCTGACTGGACTTTTATGAAATTTATGTAGGATGGGGTCAATCTGCTAAGTTACCTCCTTACTCGTGTTGAGTGGAAACAGTGGTTCATTTTCATGGATATGGACCTGGTCCTAAGCTTGGACGAGCCTGAGAGGGTGATCTATCCCATCGGCCCAGAAAAGGGGTGGGGGTCTTGCCCTAGCGCCGCTGAGAAGGACCTCTTACATCCCTTCATTTATCACCTTAAGGTCGTAAAGGTGAGATGCGACAACATCCTACGGGATTCAACCCTCCGATCTATTTTCTTTCCTTATTTCCCTGACGGCGTTTCTCCCGGTGCAGGTTTACTATTTCTTTTTTCGTCAGTTAATCTTGGGATGATGATTTTGTTTTCCTTTACATGTTTTAACTTATTTTAACCTTTTTTCCTGTCTCCTTTTTGTAGAGATGTCTATGGCTGCATTCCTTGGGGACCTATCTTGGCTTCCCCGTAGGGTTGGAAGGAATCGTCCGGCCTCCCAGGTTGAAGATACGGCTGGGGTCATGGATCGGTAGGTTAAGGCTATCAATGTTTCTGACACCGAGGTCTCCGATGAGGAGCCTGTTTTGGAAATGGGCTCATTGTAGCTCCGGAAGAATGGTTAGGGAAAGTGGGGTTGACCCTAATCAAGCTTACCTTGATTTGATTCATGAAAAGATCCCTGAGACCCTAACCTCCGGGAAATAGGGGCTTGCCCAAACATCTTGTCATGTTCAAGAAGTTCCATTCTCTCCCAATTTCACGCATGGCTCCTTTTCTCGGGGTTCTATTCCAGGTCATTTGTATAGTGCTACAATTCAGACAGATTTCATCTCCCAAGTCCTGCCTCTTCCTTACTTCAACGCCTAGCTGCGAGAACGATCCTTGAACGTTGTTGGGTCTAACTCCCTCACTGATTGGTCAGCCGATGATATTTTTAAGGTATTCTCTCTATTTTCATTAACCATTTGTTTTTTTATCTTCTTTCTTACTCCCATTTCTATTTCCAGCATCTTTGCTCCACTAGGGCTATGCAGGAACAGCTAGACAACTTGTAGGCAGAGAACAACTAGCTTAAACGTGGCCTAGCCTCACTGAAAGCCACGGCTCAGCATGTTCCTGAGTTGGAGAAAGTTCTCAAGCTGGAGAAGGTGATCACTGTCTCTCTACAGAGCTCCCTGACTCGCTCCAAAGCCAAGGTTGCCAAGCTGCCGACTTTCCACAATTGGGTCTTCACCTGCGGTTTCCTGAGCCTCTACTCCCACGTGGTGTGGAATACTAAGGCCTACGAGTTGCTGAGTGATGTCTTGATGAGAGCCATTGACCTTTACTCCTAAACTGAAGATGAGGACCAGCTGCGAGTTTGCCTTGGTAATGCTTTTGTTCCTTTTCTTGAATACAACTTTACTGTGTACTTCTCCCAACTTCACTCAGGCATGTCATTGGTTGAGCCTGACAGCTGGGCTCCTGATGGCGTCTCTGCTGAAACTAATACCCACACTGCTTGTGGCCTCATAAACCTGTTGATAATGTTGGAATGCTCGTGGGGGATGAAGTTCAGGCTATTGATGGTGTCGAGAAGGCTGATAGAGTTACGGGTGGTAAAGCTTCAGTCGTTGGGGAGAATGAAGATGAGACTGCTGTTAAGGAACCTTAAAGGCCTTTTCTTTTGTATTTCATGCAATTCCTTGTTGAGGGATGAAACAAAATTTTTTATTTTCTATTTTGGGGTGTGTGTTTTCCCCCTTTTTGCTGATGAACTTTGCAGCTTTTAGGCTGCCTGATTTCGTTAATTAATGTTAATTAACTTTGGTCACCTCTTTTGCCTTAGGTTTATTTTGGTTGTTTTTGCTAATCTCGATCCTTTTTGAAGTGTTATTTGTTTTGCGATAGTACTTTATTGTTTGTCTTATTAATTCAGGGATGTTTCTTTGATATACTTCTTAACAAGCCCTTATTTTTTAGCCTATTTGAAATCCGACTTGCAATTGCGCTGGCTGTTAGGGCCAGTGCTGCAGCTTTAGCCTAGATCAGGCTCATTTCTTGATGGCTATGGTTATGATCGGAGCTTTATTTCTTTTGCCTATTTCAAATCCAGTCTGCAATTGTGCTAGATGCTGGGGCTAGTGCTGCAGGTTTAGCTTCAATCTGGCTCATTTCTAGATAGCTATGATTGTAGCCGAAGTTTCATTTCCTTTGCCCATTTGAGATTCGGCCTGCAATTGCACTTGGTGTTCGGGCCAGCGCTGCAACTTTAGCCTGGATCAGGCTCATTTCTCGATGGCTATGATTGTGGCTAGAGCTTCATTTCATTTGCCCATTTGAGATCCGACCTGCAATTGCACTAGCTGTTAGGGCCAGTGCTGCAACTTTAGCCTAGATCAGACTCATTTCTCGACGGCTATGGTTGTGGCTAGAGCTTCATTTCTTTTGCCCATTTGAGATAGGCCTGCAATTGTACTGGCTGTTGGGGCCAGCGCTGCAACTTTATCCTGGATCAGGCTCATTTCTTGATGGCTATGGTTATGGGCGGAGCTTCAACTTTAGCCTAGATCGAGCTCATTTCTCGACAATTTGTTGGATAATTTTCTTCTATGCACTTGTCATTTCTGGATAAACAGTTGACCCAATAAAGGAGACAAATGCATAGGTCTGGATTTCCTCGGGATCACACCCTTTATTGGCTTAAAAAATATTTAATCCATTCTCTCCAGTTGATCAAATTGTTTGCAGCAGGTTCCATGCATACATAAAGCTATAATTACTTGAGCGCAGTATCTTCTCAGGTTAGCTATGTTACAGGTCTGGGGGATTGGCCTTCCGTCCACCGTCTCCATATTTTAAGTTCATTTCCTCAACGCTTCAGCCACCCTGTGTGGGTCTTCCCATTATATGTCTTAGCGTCTTCTGACCCTGGGCTCAACTGGTTTTCATCCTTTCTCAGTGCTAAGCCCCCACTTTCAAGGATCTGACCCCGAACCTTGCTGTTATAATGATGTTTCATCCAGGACTTGTACGAGGCCTCTTTAAGTGCCACTTTCTCCCTGAGCTCCTCTAGCTCATCCAAATTTTCTCTGAGTGCTTTGTCATTCTCTTCCTGGTTCATTGGTTCAGCCACTTTCCTACTCGGAACCTCAATTTCTTGTGGTATGATTGCCTGGATTCTGAAACACAGCCTGTAGGGAGATCCCCAGTGGTTGTCCTTAGCGTAGTCTTGTATGCCCACAACACATTTTCCAGCTCTTCATCCAATTCTCCTTTGGACCATCCTAGCCTCTTTTTTAGTTCTTGAACTATCATCTTCTTTGTCACCTCTGTTTGTCCGTTTGCTTGCAGATGGGCTACGGAGGTGAACAACTGCTTGATGCTCAAACTAGCGCACCATGACCTGAAGGGCTCATTGGCAAATTACTTTTTGTTGTTGCTCACTATCACTTGTGGGATGCCAAATATGAATACTTTGTTTCTCCAAGCAAAGGTTGTGACCCTTTCACCTGTTATGCTTGCTACCGCCTCTGCCTCCATCCACTTTATAAAGTAGTCTATTGCTACCAACAGGAACCTCTTTGTCCGTACTGCCTCAGGGAGCGGCCCTACGATATTAATTCCTCATTTGGAAAAGGGCCAGGGTAATGTTATGCTGGTCATTCGCTGTGCAGGGAGCCTTGGTACCTTCACGTGCTCTTGGTACTTTTAACGTTCTTTGACCTTTTTTTGAATCCGCCCTCATAGTCGGCCAGTAGTATCCTATCCTTACTGCTCACAACACCATTATTCTTGCTCCTTGGTGACTACCATAGCTCTCTTCATGCATCTCTTTGAGGACAGTGTATGTCGACTTGGGTCATGCGTATCTAAGCCATGGTTAGGTGTAACCTCTCTTATATAATATCCCACTCTTCACAACGTACTTCGGTGCTTTTATTTTTACTGTTCTTGCCTCCTAGTAATCTTCTGGCTGTGTCTCATACTCCAGGTAGTTATGAACGGGTGTCATCCAGTCAGGCGTTTCCTTTTGTATAGCCCCTACCTGTCCTGCTTGGTTTGACCTGAACGCCAGCTCCTCTATCAACACATATTTATTTATGTATGTGTGAGTTGAGGGTGCTAGCTTGCTAAACACATTTTCTCTTGAGTTTTATGACCTCGGGAACCTAGTAATGTCTAATTTCTCGACCTCAGCCACCAAATTTCTGACCTTATCTCTGTACTTCATCATTGCTGGCTCTATGGCACCGTACTACCCATTATACTGGTTGGCTACCAGCATCGAGTCTCCATAAGACTTTAACTTCGTTGCTCCTAGATTCCTAGCTATCTCCATACCCGCAATCAGCGCCTCATATTCTGCTTTGTTTTGGAGGCTGGGAACTTAAAGCGTTGGACGTAGGTTGACTCCACGTCTTCCAGATCTGATATTACCAAGCCCGCACCTACTCCCTCCATCTGAAGGCCCCGTCTACATACAGCTTCTACGTTTCTTTCCCCGTATGCTCATCTTGGCCAGGAAGCTGGATAGCTTGGACGTATCCTTCCACTGCTTTCATCCTTCCTTCCTTGGGCATCTCTGCATTACCTACCCATTTATTGCTTTCCTCGGGGAATATTCAATGGCATGCTCTCCTAGCTTGATTGCCCACTTCACAAATCTCCCAAAGGCTTCCGGTTTGGTCAGAATAGCCTTCAGTGGCTGATTTTTTAAAACCATCACAGGATGCACCTAAAAGTTCTTCCTTATATTCCTTGCTTCATGAATCAAAGCTAAGGCAAGCTTCTACTGATCTGTGTATCTCCGCTCTGGTCCTTGTAGGGCTCGGCTCACTAAGTACACAGGTCGTTGAACTTTTCTCTCCTCCCTGACCAGTGCGCTATTGACTGCTTCTTCACTTGTTGCTACATACAAATGCAGGGTTTCTTCCATTTTTTGGGCTTGTCAGGGTCGAAAAATCCTTCAGGCAGGCCTTCAGTTCCTCAGACACTTTCTCCTGTAATTTTCCTCACTACACCATTCTGTTCTTATCCACACAACCTTTCAATGTTTAGAAGAAAGGAAGTGCTCTCTTTGCTGCTCGAGACATGAATCAATTCATAGTTGCCAATTTCTCATTCAGGCTCCGCAACTCCTTGACCATGTTCGGCGACTTCATTTCCAAAATTGCCTTTATCTTCTTGGGGTTTGCCTACAACTTTTCATTCGACAGTATGTGTCCGAGGAATTTTCGTTCCCCTAATCCAAACTGGCATTTGGCTGGGTTCTGTTTCATCCCGGTCACCTTGAATTGGTTCAAGGTCTCCCAGACATCCTCCACAAAGGTCTCATACGGACTGCTCTTTATCACCATGTCGTCCACATACACCTCCAGGTTCCTTCGGATCTGTTTTTGAAAAACTTTGTCCATCACTCTTTAGTATATGGCCCCGGTATTCCTCAAGCTGAAAGGCATCATCTGGTAGCTAAAGGCTCCCTTCTCCATGGTAAAAGCAGTTTTTTCTATATAATTATCTAGCATGGGGATCTGATTATACCCCTTTTATGCATCGAGGAAACAGTTAATTGGGTAGTTGGTAAGGGCGTCTACCTTCTGGTTAATGCCTAGCAGTTGGTAGTAATCCTTGGGGAAGGCCTTGTTCAGGTCCGTGTAGTCTACGCACATCCTCCAGCTGTCATCTGTCTCTTTCGCCAGTACAAGGTTAGCCAGCCAGGTGGGGTAGGGGATTTCTTTCAGGATCCCCGCTGCCACCAACTGGCTCTCCTCCCTGTTTACTGCTTCATTTCTCTACCAGAAAAGTATCCTGTATTTTTTGCTTAACCATCTTGTAAGAATGGTCCACTTTAAGCTCATGGCAGGCCATATCTTTTGGTACTCATATCATGTCTTCCAGTTTCCACATGAAGGCTCACCTTTCTCCTTCAAAATCTTTACCAACTCACTTTTCACTTCAGGCAGGAGAGAGATTCCCTCCTGTACTGACCAACTTCGGTTCAGTTTTACCGTTTCCACTTCTGCGATAATCTTTTATGGGTCATCCTTTCCTGTGATCAATCTGACAGGCCTTGTTTTGTTGGCCTATCCTCCATGGCCCCCGTTTCCATCTTCTCATTTTCTCTTGCTGAGCGCAATCATGTGGTATTTTCTAGCTCTCTTATGGTCTCCTCTCACCGTGGATATTCCTCCTTTGTCTGGAATTTAACTAGAAGGTGTAGGGTCGACACTATGCCTTTAAGCAATGCTAATGCAGCACTGCCCAATATCAAGTCATATGGGTTATTTGCCTTCATGACTATGAATTCAATATCCACGGTCTTGCTCTTTTCACCTTCTCCCGCCATCACCAGTGGGGTATGGTTCCTTCCGACAAAATTGTTCTATCTACAAATTCTACCAGTGGGGTGTTTGTCTATTCCAATTCCTCCTAGTATTCTCATCCAGCTTATCAAAGCAGTGCCAGTACATGATTTATGCAGAGCTTCCACCGTTAACATATTTGCGATGAATCCATTTATCCATCTTCCTAACTTTTATCACCACCGCATCTTCGCCAGCTAACATTTTTGGTATCAGATTGATATCGTCAAACATTATTGCTTTGTTTCCTCCTATCTTCCTTTCCTCCAACATTGGTTGTGGTGTTTGTCTGAAGCATTCCTTTTGTTGAGACTCAGTCATTCCACCTGCATTTCCGCCTATGATGGCGTATATGTCTATTACCTTGGCCATTCTGCCATCTTCCTCGGGGTATCCTCTCTCTATCTCTTGCCATGCTCATTGCCTTTCTCAGCCCTAGCCACCACCTTTCCTTTATCCGCACCCTTCTCTATCGGGGCTCCTTGTTTTACCCCTACCATCTTGCTGTTTGCGAGATCCTCCGTGCTTATTCTTTCTTTGATGGGTTGCCTTGTTATGGTCTTTTGCATTTTTTTCCAAGTGCGCCAGCTCGCCGTTCTACACAGCGTCCTTAATATTATACTTCAAATGAATGCAGTTATTCGTGTTATGTCCATGGTCATTATGGTACTCACAGAAATGGTACTTCTTTCTCTTAAAAGGTTATTTCTTCATCCATCGCGGTACATCCAGTATGTCTTTCCCTGCGCATAGAGGCAAAATCTCCTTAGACATTTTGATCAGCGGGTTGAAGACCCTTTCCGACCTATTGAACCCTCTTGGCATCTGCTAGGTGCCTGTTCGGGCAGCCCCAGCTTTCCCCGGCTTTCCTTCTGAGCTCTCCATGTCGATCTTCCGCTGATTGTGATCTCCCTGCACTTCCTTCCTTATTTGGTTGTCTAGGTCTACCCTGTTGAAGTTTTCGACTCTCCATATCAGTTCGCTAATCATTATTGGCGGATCCAGGGTGAAGTTCCTCGACAACAACTCGTGTCTCAAACCGTTTATGAACGTGTCAATAAGGACTTGGATGTTTCTTTCCTCCACATGGTTTGCCTCGTCATTGAACCGCTCCTAATATGCTGATTGTGTCTCTGCTGGCTCTTGCTTGATGGCTGGTGGCTCAGACCTCATCTTTTGGAACTTTTTCCTCTGCATGAAGTAGGTTGAAACTTCTACTCCAGCTAAATAAAGCTGTCGATTATCCCATCTTCCAGGTTTGTATACCACACCCTGGCCACTGTTGTCAGGGTGGTTTCAAAAGGTTTGCGCCATATGGCTAGCGGCATCACGAAAGTGGCCATGTTAGCACAAAACGTGTGCAAGTGATCCTTTGGTCAGCATCACCATTATACTGCCCCAGGTTCATCGGTATTTTCAGCTTTGGATCAGCCATAAACAGCTGTATCCGCCTAGTGAATGGCGAGCCCCTAGCCTCCTTACTTGAGCCTTCTTCTTTTACCTTTTGGCTAGGCCATTCCCCCGACCTGTTCCTTACCCATTTGAAATGTTATGTAACACTCCCTCAATTTACGGTCCGTCACGGTCTCTCCACCTCTAGCCTATTCCTTTTTTTCTAGAGGAGGCCGTATTTTTCTCCTTCCTCGCTCTACTCTGAACTTTCTGCGACCCCCTCTCTCTTTCACTAGGTACTTCACTGTCACCCTCCTGTTCTGGGAAGAGCTCTGTTGGATGCAGATCGTGTCCTCTTCGCTTCACCTTGTCTTTCAACTTCCTCATCGTCTCCTTTTGGGATGCCACTATTGTTTGGAGGACCTCCGAGTTATTCATATCCTCCTCTGTCGTGCGAAGTTGATATCTCTCCCCCGTTGATTTCAGCATTGTCGTGGACTCCTCCCCGTGCATCATGTCCTCCATTGTCATCTTGTTGTACAGGTTTTCCGGTATCCATACCTCCATTTTCCCCAAGATGCGTGGATGCTAAAAGTTGATGCGATCCCCACAGATGGTGCCAATGATAATACCAGAATTTGTAGTATTCTTACAAGTGATCCACACCAGTCCAATATGCACCTAAACCCACAAGACAGGCACACTGAGGTCAGGCAGGTAGGCGCAGGGTCATGCCTGCTTCAACGCTTCGGTTAGCCATTATTGGCATGTAGATGTGTATCAAGGTTAATAGTGATATGATAGTAATTCTTCCCCTTGTTTCTGAAATTCCCCTCGTTATATGGTGTTTTGTGGCTGATGAGACTGGAGCTGTCCCATCAAGGTCATCAAACCCCTTTTTTTGTCTGCCTCACACCTCTGGGCCCATGTGAGGCCCAAACATTATCATAGAGAGAGAATAAAGTTTTAGTGAAGGAATATTTAATGTAATATTTAATGTAATATTCATTGAATGCATAAAATCCTACATTGAATGTAGCCAAAAGTTTAAGTCTTCACTATGAATTGGTGATTAAACTTTTTGTAGTATTAGTTTTCTGGACTAACACTGTTTTCAAAATCAGCCATTACATAAAAAAATGTTCTAATAAATGTCAATTTCCCTATAATAAGGAATCTGTTAGAGATGAAAAAAAAATATAGAATGTGAATTCTGAATCCCAATTTTGTAGAAAAAAATTAGGTAAGCTGTTTGAATTTCTCTTATATGGATGGGTTTGACACCTCCAGTCATCGTGTTAAGGGTAAAAACTTCATTCGTACTAGGGCAGATGAGAATTAGGTAACATTATTGATTCCTTCGTTGAATTGAAAACAATTAATGACTTACAATGCAAGAACACTGTGAGAAGAGGTACTATAATTATAATTTATGGCTTACTTTCTAAGGTATGACACCAAATAGATGATAGCTTCAGTTTCATGCTTGTCTAAATAATCTGATGAACACGGTTATTAATTTCATTTACAATGAACTTCCTGTTCAGGTTTCCATGTTAGACGAACATAATTGGACGCACCCATTCTTAGTGTCGTATACTTTTTCCCATAGGTGCCTTGAAGCATATCAAAAACTAATGATGAGAAGAAAAATGACACAAATTTAAACTACAATAAATGTTTATAACTTACCCCATCCAGACATCCATTTGTCCATTGGAGATCCAAGTCATCCAATGGAAGTTCCTAAGCATATACCTAAACTCAACCATCCGATCTATCTATAATAAACAAGAATGTGAACGAAGTTAGACTTCTTTTTTGTACCTAATAAATTAACAATGGTTAATTAATACAGCCAGAACTTGGAAGGTACGATAAAAAGGTCCCATTCCAAGTTCACAAAATCCAGTATGAAATAAAATGAAACTAAATTGGAAAGACTAATATAAATTGCCACCATGCATACAAAATCCCATAAACATCCCACAAATTAAAAGTTATCAAGTAAATGAGAAAATATCCTAATAAAATCCAAAAAAGAAGAAGTTATCATCATGCAAGACAAAATAACATTCATGGCAATCGATGGGGTGGTGACAAGGTTGGGATGTCATCTGCCGATGAAGTATTTCCATTCGACTTTTTAGTGGAAGAATTCGTATCGTCATTGCCAGAACCTTCTTTGTCATCTGTTAGTCTCACGTCCTCCTTGTCATATCCAGGCACCTCATCCCTAGGTGCATTGATCGCACCAGCAATCATAGACCTCAGCTCTGCCAATTCTTCCAAAATCTTTTGCACGTTGCGGTTTGTGCGCTGAGTCAGGGCCTTGGTCTCGGCGACATTTTTCATGAGGTTGCCCTGGGAGCTATGTTTAAGGCCTATTGGGAAAAAAATAAGTTAAATGAAATAAAAATTATAAAACGTAAAAAATAATATTTTTGAATATCCATAAAACCTAAAATCCATCATACCCAATCGCGGGGCAGGAGTACTGGTGGTGGTAAGATCCTCTGTTGTGGGAGCTGAAAGGTTTGCCTGATTCCTTGTTGGCTGAGAAACTTCTACATTCCCTGTGGGGACGTTGTGAACAATCCATTTCCCCACCTCTCAATACCAATGCTTTGGCCCAAAGTAGTTCGCATCGTAGTACTTTGGTTGAATCTTCACCTTTAATTTGATCGGAACCTTCTTCTTATCCTCCAAAATGGAGGTGATCATGTTTCCATAGGTGAGTTTCAAACTCTTCACTACGATGGCCACTTGGTGCATCTTCTGGATGATGGTGTACCTGGGGTTTACTACCTTCTTCTCCGCAAGGTAATAGTACATGATGGCCCCGTTAATCGTGCATTCTGAATGATGTTCGGCAGGGATCATAACTTTTAAATATTGTACATAATCCTTTCCTCGAGATTGAGGACATCAACCTTGATACTCCTTGGTTTGTTGAGCCCGTTCCCACTTTAATTTTGAAGTACTTCTCCACCACGCGGCTAGGGTCAAGTGCCCTGGATTGGTCATCCTCGGGGACCAGTGGCGGCCAATTATCCCGGCAGTATAACTATAGAGGCTCAACCTCTGGGTGATCCTCCACATTTACTGGGCACCCAATCACTTGATTGATGACCTCCATCGTCATCTCCACGTCCACCCATTCCCTCTTGTACTATAGATGTCTGTATATTGCTGAGCGAAATTGGTGTAGAAATCCTTGACCTCCGTATCATACGTCGGTCTGTCCAAGAATAGAAAACCCTACATTCCTGAAGGTTTAAATGGTTTAAGGAAAAGATCGACGTGGAATCGGGGAACCTCCTCGGGCATCATCACCCTGACCTCCTTTATCATGCTGCCTAGGATCTTTTAAAAACACTTGCTTACCTTCTCATTTATGAAGTGTATGTGTGTCCCACGTTGGTGATGGAGGGGTGAGATTTTTCTTCATCTTCTTGGTGGGCGATGGACCTTCTTCGAGGGTGTTTTCCCAAAACCACTTAGCTACCTGCTTCATTCGAGTCATTTGTGGAAAACATGAACTTGGAACAATTAGTTCAACATGGCGGTACCTAGCTCGTGCATATGTAAAGCCCGATATCGCATTCATGTCACAAAAATTTTGGCAGAGCCGATGTGTTAAATGCAAAGTTGCATATTCATGTGTATGAATTTTCAATGTCGCAGATAACACGTCGGCTGAGACGAAATACAATGCGACTGGGATACGAATGGGCCTTTAACATCTGAACATACAGCAACATCAAAACGCGAACAAGTGCCATTAACAAGTAGCAAGAATGAGTGCCACAATAGTTTGTAAACAAGTCCCAAACCAAATTCAATAAACCCAAAATCTAAAAACACAGCAGCTCCTGCATTATGCATATTGTAAAATCATGAAATGAGGCACTGACAGAGTCTATCAAATAAGGAAAAACCACTATCAAATTTGGGGAAAATTACCTTGGTTCACCTTTGGTGCGACATCGTCGGCTGCAAATAGAAAAGGATTGGTCGTTGGGCATCTTTTAAACCTGCCTTGGAACGAAGTCGCTTTATTAAACGTATGACGTTGCAGGAAATTGTCCATGGAAAGATACAAAGAGTGATCTTATTGAATTGTGGCAGTGCACATATTTAGCCAACACATATGCTTTGGGCCTAGGCCGGGATGGAACCTAATCGACAATAGTCAATGTCGTTACTAATTTGATCCAAATGACACAATATCGACAATTATGGGACATCTCTTATGACCATGAGTGTGTCAAAATAGATAAGCGGCCCAAATAAGTGATGCCACAATTTTGAATTGTGGGCTGATTAGTGCGTGGTCTAGACTAGCGACATCGCCTATGAAAAGTTTCATTATCAATAAGACAGTCATTGTTTTTCTCCTATTTTTTCTGAACATGTCGGACATTTATAAGGCTCATGTTTTTTATGGCTCATTAAATCAGTGACACATATTCATGTTGTTTAATCCATGTTGATGTTTTTCTGGGTTTGGTGAACGATCCAGTCATCCGAGTAACATGCCGACTCTGGAGGTGAGATGAAAGAAATTGAAGAGAGAGATTATGAAACACCTGGAAGATAATTACAGAGCCCTCCAGGATTCTGATTTTGAATTTTGTTTCGGATGGTGTCTACTTCCGATTTTATTTTTGAAATGACCCTTCAAGGATTATTATTGTTTCATATTACGTACTTTCCATACGATGTATAAAAATATTAAAATAAAGTGGAATTGGAAAGATTATATATTGAACATTAAATTTATCAAAATTGAAATTATTTCAAATTCGACTAAAATAGTTTTCAACAGTTATTCAAAATAGTGTCGGAAACCAAAAAATGACGGTGAAAAACAGTGACATAAAAAACAATGGGTCCAACACCATTTACCATCTTGAATAAAAGGGTGTTCCCAATCTCGAGTTCCTCTTCTACAAGAAACCGAGTAAACCACTTCGGGGTCAGGGTCATCAATATCTGGTTGCCTGAGTAGTGCATGTCATACTCTCTTCTGTTGCATCGCAGGACAACCGGCTCCTTGTATGGCAGTAGGACCTCCAAAATATGGGTTGGGACGCAGTGATTTGTAAACCTAAAACAAAATTTAGTAAACATGAAAATAACATGTATATATGGAGAAAGATAATTTAGAATGAAATACATGTGTGACAGGTAGGACCTATCAAAATTGGAACATCCCCGAAGTTTGTCATTATGGATGTTTGGACAAAGTTGAATGGGCGGACCTCCCTGTTATTGTTCTGAGGATGACGATCGTCATCCGAATCACTATGGATCTGCATTGCTGAATGAAATTTTTTAATAAACAAATTATAAAATAAATAAGATATTAATAGTAATTTAAATGCGAACAAGAAATTGTTCACCTCAATTGGGGCATGTCTGCTTGACCTGGCATTGTTGGCCATTATTCCACAAATTCAGTTAAAATTGGCTCGGTTAATATATTTTTTGGCAACGCATCGCATGTTACTATAGACCATAAATTGACTAGGCTGACAAGTGTTTGCAACGTCACTAAGTAGTCTGCAAAACTGATTGGTTATGCAAGAATAATGCGACGTCGCATTTAAATAGGGTTAGGACAGGGAAGGAATGAACGACTTTGCTACACGAATGCTCCCAATGAAGGAGGAACGAAACGTTTGCGACGTTGTATGTAACGGTTACAGAAACAATATCAAAAGCAGAAAACAGAAACAAACAAAAGTTTCCACAGAAACATAGGGTTGTTTGACAGGGAAACCCTTACAAAACAAAATTCCTAAAACCTAGAGCGAGAATCCGTTCAAATTTCACTTCAAAAAAAACTAAGAACACATTAATACACCATATATATAACAAATCCGATGACGAATACAAAAATTAAAGTATTCTAAGGAATCTAGGAAGCATACCTTCGAACTGATGGTTTGAGGGACTGTTGAAGTTCGAGGGGAAATTGAATGTTTAAAGGGATGTATGGGGTGTGCTCCATATATATAGTTGTTACAAAGCGTTGTGAATTATTCCTAGGTGAAGTGACGTCGCAGAGCAATTGATTAAACCGACGTTATACCGACATTGTACCAAACTCGACTTATCTATTTTTGGGCCTAACCTTTTTAGCACGCTAGCATAGTAACGGGCCCATGTTTGACCAACAACATATGTGATATCGTAGGCTTCTCGTGTTAATCGACAACTTACCAACATATTAACGTCGTCGGTTTGGCTGGAAGTTGGCCTTACCAATTCGGCTCACTAGCATATAAGGGCAACGCCAGCGTATGACCAAAACGAACGTAATTGACCTTCATAAGGGTTAATAGTATATTAGATACTATAATCGAAGTTTATAAACATCCATGAACTTGATAGACATGCAGTTTGATGGAAATCAATTTTAGCACGTAGAGCGAACTTTTTTTATGTCTAGTTCCATGGGAACCACCACATAGAATCGCATGAAATTTCACATTCTTGGTTTTTGAAGAAATTAAAAGAAAATAGAATTACGTCAATCAAAATATTTAAAGCGGTAGTACACGGCTTAGAGTAAGTTTTAGAAGATTACTTACCAGTATATAAGGCGTCATTTAGAAGAACTTGTGGAAGTTTATGTGAAATAAAATTGGTTTCTTTGTTACCCTCGTTAAGTAAAATTTTAACTTCGGATCTCAAAATTTTGTTTTAGGGCCGATTGTAATTGAGTTCGCGAATGCCAATGTCCATTTATAATATTGGACTTAGCCCCCCCCCCCCCCCCCGAAAGAGTGGGAGTACTTGCAATGTCAAACTGGAGATATACTAAACCAATTCACCAATTCATGAGCACAATGTTCCTATTTGGTTATGGATGGATATAACGAGGTAATCGTCCGTCATTTTTGTTCATATTCCATAAATACCCTTACCATAAGTTTTGTGAGAGCATTTCATTTCCCCCATATAGAATCGTATGAAAATTTAAATTCTTGATTTTCAGAACAATAAAAAGTTAATAGAAATTACGTCCATCAATTTTTTTTAACGCGATAGTACAAGGAATATAGTTAGTTGTAGAATATTACTTCGAGAATACAAGACGTCATTCAGAAGAACTTGTGCAAAGTATATGTGGAATAAGACCCGTTTGTTCATAACCCTCGGTAGTATTAGTTGAACATTGGATGTCAAAGTTTTATTTCGGGTGTATCGTGATATGTTTAAGTGTACCTTTATAATTTTGTACCTAGATCCCTCCGAAAGAGTAGGAGAACTTGAAATGTAAAACTACGGTTAACTTTTTGTTATTCACATTTTCAAAACAATGGTGTTCGCATTTGTACAAAAACGGGACATGTTTTAGGGCCGCAATCTTAATAGGGATTATTTTACAATACTTTTCTTAATTAAATTTGATTGTGCTGCATATGTGCAATGTCACAATTTTGTCAAATTAAATTAATACAAAAGTGACCAAAATGCAACGTCGAGAAAATTAAAATTTTTAGGCGGGAAGCAAAAATTTGGGCCAAAAACTTGAACAGAAAATTCCCCCATCAAATTTTCATTTAAATAACAATCAGGAATAACACACATTTCCCCATCAATCCTCCTCCAAATCCAACAATATACCATCCTTTTCATTTCACACAAACATAACCAATAAAGAACTTACTCAAATTGCTTTTCTAAAACATTAACAAGCATACGCGAATGGAGCATCTTAGGGTTTACATTAAGTGAGGTAGATCTATATCCATTCAATGTTCATTTCCAATCTTTATTACCATATACCTTCAACATCTTTTTCTTTCTCGTAAAGTATGATGATTGTGTAACACGTTGTATGGTGTACATTTTTTGTGTTTTTCATGTATTGAAATTTTTGAAAGTGCGATAAAAAGGCTTAGATTAGGGAAGATTGTTGACAATATCCATGGATTCGTATGAACATAAGTTGAATGTGCGATTTTGGTTGTAGGTGATCGTCCCATACGATATGTGACCAGACAACGGGCAACGTCGTACATTCCATAAAATTATTGTCATAGAAGTAGAATGTCCGGCGTCACTCTTTTGTCGGACTCTGCGACATCGTTCAACACTGCATGCGTCTGGGAGGTCATCACCGTACCTCTCAAAAATACAATTTATAAGCCCTATTTGCTTCCTAACTACAACTAAATAGATAATAGCAAGTCAGAGTCGCCACAAAATAGAGGGATTATCCTAAGAGTTTACACACATAAGAGTAAATACTAGACTAGATATAGAGATACATATACATATAAAAGCATGTAAGGAGGGGGGAGTTTTGTTGGTTTTTCTAAGTTATGATTTTAAAGATAAGTTAACTAGAAAGCAATGTAAATCCACTAAATATGCAACATACTACTGAGAAGAGATTAAACACAAGTTACGGGACCTTGGGCGTAATTAAGTTCCGCTTTAAGTCTCTTATCTTTCCTTGAACATACAACCTATTCAATACTTTCACTACTTGTTGTGAACATAAATCTTCTATCTTTTTTGTTAGTAGTTTAAGTGAGTGAATTCGAAATTTCTTCCTAAACCTTACAAATGACTCCATTAGTCGATCAACGCCTAAAAGTATCCCATTATTGACATTAAGTATGAAGAATCAATAAGATTGGTAACACTTATAAACACTACACCGTATCTAAGCATTGAACCAATTCATTCATTTACACAAGATTAGTCAAGAACGGTCAACATTCATAAACTTATCCTATTTGCTACACAAAACAAACATGACAGAATTCGACATTATCACATTCATCTAGAATTTATCAAATCATAAATCATATTAGTAGATCTAATTTATGCACTTGGATTCCATATAAAAAGAGGGGAAAACTAGCTACTTTCTCCCAACCCTAACAAGGAATCGTACAAGTAATTCATATACTCAAACTTCCAACACCATTAATGCATTCAACAACAAACATTCCAAACACAATAAATACACAATAGCAGAGCATTAAATAGCTCATATATCATTCTAAAGACATGGAATTGGAAGCCTTGATCAATTCCTCCCAAGACTAAGTTTAGCTACTAGAATTCATACTAAACAACAATAGCAATTCAAGATGAAAATCAAGATAAAATCAATATGAAACAAAGATGAAAATGGTAGAAAACTAGGGGGTTTGAGCTGTTGAATCAGAATGAGAAAGTTATGTGAAGAATAGAGGAAAAAATGGTATTTATAGTACAAAAAGTTAAAAAGTAGATCTAGGCAGCGACCTGTCGCGACAGACAGAGTAAGCTGCTCTTTATTGTTTTTTTCTTCTCGTCTAAGTGTAGTCAGCTCTTCTTCACATCTTCAAGTCTTCATGGTCTTCAAAATTAGTGTTTATGGTCTTTAATCTATGAATTATTACCTTGTCTCACAAAATTCCTTAGAAAAGTGATAAGAGCGCAAAAGTCGCCCTTAACTTTCCTAATAGAACTTCAGGGTAAAATGGACTATCTAAAGCATAAAAGCCTACCAAAATAAGTACAAAATATCCCAAAATCACCGTATAATATGGACACATCAACGTCACTTTCAGTGAGAACAGGTACTTTTATCATGTTCAGATTAATGTCATTTGCGTATCGCTATATTATGGGACTGCCAAATTCTAAACAGTAACTTTGTTTCGTGTGTGTTCTGTGTAATAGGACATAGAGATTTTTCAATGGACTTCCAGCATGCAATGTGGTCAGTGTAGGTTCAATACATTATTTGATGTTTCAATTTCAAACCAATTTCATGTATTTAAATATACTCTAACATGTATTTACCATCATTACTCTAGTTCCATTGGTTCCTTAAATTCTCTTTCTTTTTCTACATAAGTTGCACAATAATTGATTGTCATTTTATTTGTAAATATTTCATGAATTTTGGAACATTAGGTAACATGTAACGGATGTCGACACACAAATGATTGTGTAATTCAAAATTAAATTAAATATTAGGTAACACGTGAAAAATATTTGTGTAATTAAATATTATATTTTATAACATCCGAGAACCAATTTCTCTGAGATTAATCCGCAAAGTTGCATCAACCGGTGGAGCAAAAAAACCCAACCGTCGCTGCACAAACCAGTGACTTTTTGGAGACGTCGCCCAAAACAAAATGACATCGTCTTGAACCATCTTCCACGTCGTCATGTACGGCGGTGCTGACTAGGAGTGTGCAATCTCACAGAACCTTATCCATGACATCACCTTCATCCATCAGCAACCTCTGTATTTGAGACACCACAGCAATTGCAATCCCCTCATCTGACTTCTTGCTATCAACGACGTCGCTCCATATGCAGGCCGACGTCATTTAGCACAATGTCGCTTTTGCGAATGCCAATCGTCGATCATGTTCCTTCAACAGACATTGCACATATAATTTCCGATGTCAGTCCATGACCGAGGTAAAAAGTACTAATTTACTTTGGTTCTGAATCGAGGTAAAAATATACTTTTTACTAAACCCACATTTACCTCGGTTTTTAGAGGTATGAAAACTGAGGTAAAAAGGCATCTAGAACCGAGATAGTAGGTGATGTTTATTGTAGTGGAAGCACAATAGGTTATTTAAATGTTTGAAGGATGGCCTCATTATTGTTGACATTCAAGCATTCAAATTCTTCGTCCACTAATTACTTTCATGCCACGTCCTTATCCTCGTCACCCGGATGCTCGTCCTTCTTGCTGACTAAAACCAACGGCCAATAAACAATACTTCCCAATGCCTCTTCGATATTTTAAATTGGTGGTTGGCTGATTGAAATATTGCATTAGCATGATAGATTGGCTTGCACACTCGGACGGAAGCTACTCAACCCAGTGAATTTTCTTGAAGGCGTGATTTTTGTCACAAGCCTTTCAAAACCATCACCTTTTCTCCATCAATGTTAGTAACGAACAAGCTCATGTATTCACCATTCTGTAAGTTGATGAAAATTAGAAATGCTTAATTTGTCCAATAAATTGAAGATATAACCCTATTAATTTATGTAAGTGAAAGAAATTAATGCATTGGTAACACTTATAAATACTACACTGTGTCTAAGCATTGAACCAATTCAGGCATTTACACAAGATTAGTCAAGAACGGTCAACGTTTAAAAAATTCTCCTATTTGCTACAAAAAAACAAACATGACAAAGAATTCGACATTAACACATGCATCTAGTATTTATCAAATCATCAACCATATAAGAAGCTCTAATTCATGCTCTTGGATTCCATATCAAAAGAGGGGAAAACTAGCTACTTTCTCCAAACCTTAACAAGCAATCATACAAGCAATTCATATACTCAAACTTCCAACACCATTAAAGCATTCAACAACGAACATTCAAAAAAAATGCTTGATAGCAAAGTATTAAGTAGCTCATATATAGTTCTCAAGACGTAGGATTGAAAGCCTTCATAAATTGCTCCGAAGACTAAGTTTAGCTACTAGAATTCATACTAAACAACAATAGCAATTCAAACATAAAATCAAGATGAAACAATGATGAATATTGTAGAAAACTATGGTTTATGAGCTATAAAATTGGGCTGAGAAAGTTATGTGAAGGAGAGACTAAAAGATGGTATTTATAGTACAAAAAGTAGATTTGGGTAATGATTTGACGTGGCTCACGACATAGGCGTCGCCAGTCACGATAGACTGAGTAAGCTACTCTTCAACAATTTCTTCTTCTCGTCTAAGTGTAGCCATATCTTATTCACATCGTCATGGTCTTCATTGTCTTCAAAAGTAGTCTTCATGGTCATCAATCTTTGAACTGTTACCTTGTCTCACAAAATTCCTTAGAAAAGTGATAAGAGCGCAAAAGTCGCTCTTAACTTTCCTATTAGAACTTCAAGGTAAAATGGGGTATATAAAGCACAAAATCCTAGCAAAATGAGTACAAAAGATCCCAAAATCACCGTATAATATGGACACATCAATGTCGCTTTTAGTGCGAACAGGTACATTTAACATGTTTAGATTAATGTCGCATGTCACTATATTATGGGACTGCCAAATTCTAACATTAACTTTGTTTCATGTGTGTTATTTGTAATAGGACATAGAGAGTTATCGATGGATTTCCAGCGTGCAATGTGAACAATGTAGGTTCAATACCTTAATTAATGTTTCAATTTCAAACCAACCTTATGTATTTTAATATACTCTAACATGTATTTACCATCATTATTCTAGTTTTGTTGGTTCCTTACATCCTCATTTTTTTAGACATCAGTTGCACAATAATGGATTTTCGTCTGATTTGTAAATATTTCATGAATTGTGGAACATTGGGTAAAATGTAATGGATGTAGATGAACAAATGATCGTGTAATTCAAAATTATATCAAATATTAGGTAACACGTAAAAATGTTTGTGTAATCAAATATTATATTTTATAATATCTGAGAACAAATTTCTCCAATACTAATCCGTGAAGTTGCACCAACCAATGGACTAATGAAACCCAACCGACATTGCACAGACAGATGGATTTTTGGCAACGTCGCCCAAAACAAAATGAATCATCTTCAACTGCCTTCCACGTCAGCATGCACGATGGTGCTGGCTAGGACTATGCAATGTCGCAGACCCTTATCCACGACATCATCCTCATTCATCAACAACCTCAGTATTTTCAACATCGCAGCAATTGTAGTCCCCTCCTATGACCTCTTGCTATCAACAACGTTCCTCCATATGCAGGTCGACGTCATTTAGCATAATGTCACAGCTACGAACGCCAATCGTCGATCATCTTTCTCCAATCGACGTCGCACACATACTTGCCGACGCTGGTCCATAACTGAGGTAAAAAGTACTTGTTTACTTTGGTTCTGAACCGAGGTAAAAAATGTACTTTTTACTACATCTACATTTACCTCGGTTTTTAGAGGGCTGAAAACCGAGGTTAAACGCCCTCTAGAACAGAGGTAATATGTGTTGTTTGTTATAGTGGAAGCACAATCAATTACGTAATTTTTGAGGAATGACCTCATCAATGTTGACAGTCAAGCATTCAAATTCTTCATCCACTGATTCCTTTTATGCCAAGTCCTTAGCCTCATTATGCGGACGCTCATCCTCGTCGCAGACTAACGCCATCGGCCAATAAACCACACTTCCCAATGTCTCTCCGACATTTTTAAATTGGTGGTTAGTAGATGGAAATCTTGCCTTAGCATGATAGATTAGCTTGCACACTCGGATGAAAACTACTCAACCCGGTGAATTTTCTCAAAGGCGTGAATTTTGTCGTAAGCCTTTCAAAACCATCACCTTTTCTCCATCAATGTTATTAATGAACAAGCTCACCTATTCACCATTCTATAATTTGATGAAAATTAGAAATGCTTAATTTGTCCAATAAAGTGAAGATATAACCCTATTCATTTATATAAATGAAAGAAATTAATGCATTGGTGTTTTATCTCCTCATCTTCCTCTCCGTCACTGAGATCATGTCCGAACTAGCTGAGACTAGTGTTTTCATTGACCAAGGTCTTATCAATGAAGGTCTTCTGATTGTCGATCCCAATAGGGTTATTAACTGCACATGTATTTGCGATCCCCTTGACTAGTTAATCAAGGTATGCAACCATTATCATCACCTCCAGATACTTTGTGGTGGCTTCTTCGGCTCCCTTTGTTTGGTAAAGAAGCTGCTGCCGCACTTGTTCCTCGTAAGACTCCATCCCCCCTATGCCAACCGAGGTGAATCTTCTTCTTTATTGCCTTGATCAAAATGTACTCATCGAGCTCCAACATGAGTGTGGCCTTCTCGATCTCCTCGTTCAGACTTAATTTTCTACTAAAGATTTTTTAATAACACCCAAAAAAAGTGAAAAACTTGAAAATACAAATGGATTTAACGTGAAATTTTACTTACAATGTCCCCAACAATGAATAACATTTTGTGGTTTTGTATTCTTTACGCTCTCCCTTGTCCAATAAACTGAAGATATAACCCTATTAATTTATGCAATTGAAACAAATTAATGCATATGTGTCTTACCTCCTCATCTTCCTCTCCGTCGCTGGGATCATGTCCCAACCAGCTTAGATGGATGATACATCGACCAAGGCCTTCTCAATGAAGGTCTTTGGATCATTTAACCCAGCGGGGATATTAATTATTCCTGTAGCTGGATGCATCCGGTTGACCAGCTAGTCAGGGTATGCAACCATTGCCTTCTCGGCCTCGTTATTCATCCTTAAATTTTTGCATTCAATTTTTTTAATTACATCCAAGAATATGAAAAACTTGAAGGAAAAATGGAATCAACGTGAAATTTGTACTTACACTATCCCCAGTAATGGCACACACTTTTGGGATTGTGTACTCTCCGCACTCCCACTTGTTAGACTCTAGGTATACTAGAGATATATCGGGCTTGAAATTTTTAGTGCTCAACTTATGCTCAATCTCCTATTTAGTGAAAACCTCATTCAACAACTTTTTTTTCTCTCCGCTTATTTTCGCTGATCGATAAGTTTATCCTTGGTTTCCTAGTTGCCTCTCCTCCCGGTGTGGTGGGTGTATTTATTTTGCTTCGCCTAGGTTCTTCCTGTCACCCATACATTTTTATATAGTAATAGATTATGTAAGTAACATACCATTAATCAGAAATGATTTTAAGAATATTTCTTGACGTACTTCAAGTTAAACTTACCTGGAAGTCCTCTGCCCAACGCGTTTGCTTGAACAACCTATACTTGATATGAATCTCCTTGCGAAGACTCTGGATTGCGGAAATTGGATCTTTAACCAAATGGGGATCTCGCCAACCCACTTGTGTTGCACGAATTGCAGCGTCTAGCCCGCATGTTACACTCAACTCGACTTATAAGCATCTAGCCCGCAGGATACACTTACAAGGTTTCTCTACAAACGTCTAGCCCGCAGGGTACGTCTATAAAGGGATATTGAAACTTAAATAGCCC
>JAULKM010153840.1:0-17008 GCA_032355605.1 Rubia tinctorum
TTTCAAATGTTGTCATTTGAGCGGGGTGGTGCCCAGAGGAATTTCTTCCTCACACTTGAGCGTCTCCATATCCACTGGAAAAGTATCATTACCCTTGCGATAACCATATTTCAGATCGGGTGGTAAAGGTTTCAACCCCCAATTTGAGGCTTTAATATCCAATGAGAATAGTATAGCGGACGGGTCTAGTTTGGCCAAACTGGACCCTATACGAACTTCATAATTTTTTTGAGAATCCGAATTAGACTGAGTCAAGTTGGGAACTTCGTGATTTATTTCAGTTCTGGGCACCAAGTTCAGAGAGTATACTGAACTCAGTGGATTTCCGTATCGCCCAAGCCTTGAACCTTGACCTCATCTAGACTTGTAGGAATGGGAATTTTCATTTTATCCTGCAAAATTTTAGTCTCAAGAGAATCTTGGAAAATATGATCAGTATGATTGATGGTATATACATTCTCAGCATCTATAGGTTTCTTTATGGGTTTATCAATGTTGAGTGTGTACCTATCACCAAAATAATCAAGAGAAATAGTTCCATCACCAACATTAATGATGGTGTTTGTCGTTTTCAAGAATGGATAACCCAACAATATCCCGTGTGTTCCCTTATCACTAGTATGATTCATAATTACCACATAAAAATTGGCAGGGTAAACAAAATTATTGACTCGCACAAGTATATTTTCCAACAACCCTTCAGGAAATGCACAAGATTTATCTGTCAACTGAATTACCACTCTAGTGTCTACCATTTCAACTCCCTCTAGAGTTTGATATACAGATAATGGCATAACATTAATAGAAGCTCCTAAATCACACATGGCAGCATCAATCTTCTTATTTCCAATGTAACATGATAAGGAGAACATACCTGAGTCCTTGCACTTGGGTGGCAATTTCTTTTGGATTATTGCAGACACTGATTCACTCTTTATGATTTTACTCGAGTCATTTGGCTTCCCTCTAATAAAATATTTCAAGAACATGTTCACTGTGGGTAACTTTACGTCCTACAAGAAAGAGAAGTAATTTTTTAATGAAGGATCATGTAAAATCAACCTCTTACTTACCTCAGCCGATACCTAGGATTTACCTTCATTCCTGAGCTCAGGACGCTCAAGATGTGCAAATTTCACGGTGGTTTCATCACCTTTTTCCTTCATATCTTGATTATAAATTTCTTCAATAGGGTTCGGTTATTGAAAATCCCCATCCCCCGTCTGTGAGCCCCTTCACTTCTTTGTTTGCGAATTTCAACGGTAATTCACCAACTACCTTTCCACTTCTGAATGTGACATGATTTACCATCTCATGTGGATTTAACGAAACTTTAGAAGGTAACCCTGGTTGTTTCATCCTGAGTTCGTTCATTGAGCTAGATAAATTGGCGATTTGTTGTGTATGCTCCTCTAAAGTTGATTTGATCTTCCTAAACTTTTGGTGTTTCTTCTGCACCATGTCCATCAGTATGTCCATATTATCATTCATAGATTTCCCTTGACCGCCTTGCAGAGGTTGAGAAAAACTGGGGCTTCTCGTTGCATTGGTGAAACATAAGGCTGGTGGTGATGCTGAGACTACTGCGGTGGGGGACCTTGTTCTCTCCAACGGAAGTTTGAATGATCCTTATATCTTGGATTGAAGGTGTGGGGATTTGTATCACCTCTTGGCTTCCTCTCAATTTAGTTCCTCGTAGCATTAGTTTGGACAGGTATCTCCTCCATGGTAAGAATGCATTGCGACGTAGTATGGTTGACTGCTCCCCATGTATTGCAAGACCCTTCTTGTATAGATGCAACCTTGTCAACGAACTTGGATAACATTTTATCTATTCTTTATATCCCCTCCTTGGTCTCGTCCCATTCGAGAGTGGATGTCTGTGCTAGTTTCTTCAAGATTCAGATATCCTGTTGGTCATACTCCTTCTTTGATTCCACCAACCTTTTGATGATTTCTCTAGCCTCATTCATTGGAAGGTGGGAAAATCCACCACTAATGGAAGAGTTCACCAACTCCTTGTTGGTAGATGTCATCCCTTGATAAAAGCACTGGAGCAATTGGCATTTTGTCATTATGTAGTTAGGGTAGCTATCCGCCAACTTCCTGAATCTCAGCCAATAAGTACTTAATGGTTCATCATACTCTTTCTTAATGCTTGTGATATCCTTCTTCAAAAATCTATTCTTGTGGCTGGAAAATAATAATCCAAGAACAGTTTCTTCAATTCTTCCCATGTCGAAATGGAGATGGTTGGCTGGCTTAAAAACCACTGATTGGCTGATCATGTCAGACTGAAGGGAATGCCACCAAATTAAATTGATCTTCCATCACGGTGGATGGTCTTTTCTGCACCTTAAAAATCTTCACAAATTGTAAGGGTCTTCGATGCTTCTCCCGTGGAACTTCAGAAGTACATTCAGGAATGCCAATTTGATCTCTATCAAATTCTCAGTCTCTGACAACTGAATGGGGGTGGGGTAATATTTCTCACTATGACTAGTGAGTTCCCACACGTAAGGGTTGTTTGGGTTCTGCCCAGTAATTCAATTTTCTTCAACTCTGTTCAGTTCGGTATTAGTTTCTGAATCAGAGGTGGTTGCTGAAACCGTAAGGAGTCCGTTTTGGCCAAACGGAAGGATCACGACCGAAGCTACTATTTGTTCCTTTGCTCTCTTTCTGTTCTGCTTGGCTGTTTTCTTAACTCCCAGGTCGAATATTAATTCTGGCCTTGACGACCTGCTCATACACCAAGCACTAGCACACAGATTAGTAGGAAAAAAATTAAAACAAATTGACTCACTGCTCCCCGGCAGCGGCGCCAATTTGGTGAGGGTTATTTTACTCGCCAAATAACCTGCAAACTCAGAAAAATACTAATTAGTACACCGGTAAGCAATGTCGATCCCACGAGGAGAAAAATAAATAATTCTAACTTTTCTTCCTACAAATTTATCAAACTCTTTTGGTGATGCAACACGCCTTAATTTTAACAAATGATTTCTATCAATAAAGTTGCAAATAATGAATCTAAAAATGAAAAATAAATCTATATGTGAATGATATCGACTAAGAATAACTCATGTTAGTTACTATCGACCATAGTCATAATAATAAATCAAATCTTGCACATCTATCAGTTATAGGAAAATAAGTACGCTTAACCTCCCTAATTATTTCGTACTTTATCGACAGTTAATCATTTATAATTAACTAACCAAAATATTCCCAGAAAGTACTCGCTGAACCAATACACACTTTGATAGCATTCCGAATCAAAAGAACCCGATATAGAATTTACCAAAGTAAAAGCAAATGTCAATACACACTCAATTATTCCATATCTTGCAATTACAGTCTTAGCTAGTTACCTGTTTTTCTCAAGATTGTGCCACTTACTAATCCCATCAAACAATTACGCATTGGCAGAAATCAGATAGCAGTATTCTAAAAAACATTCAAGTTGGCCAAACTTAAACATATTAGAAATAAATTCAACCAAGAACAATCAATAACATGCAAGAATCAATTATAAAGCAATTAGGCCTCACGATTTAAAACTAACATTTGTTATTCTCTGCCGATAAACAAATTAGCTACTCATAGCAATTAAAAAAATCAAATAATTATTATATAAACTAAACATAATAATAATAATAAGTACAAAACCAAATGCAGGACAACAGAAAATTGGTTTCACAAACTTTGAATATGATGAAGTCCCGCATGGAAATCGAGAAGGAGAATTGTAAAGTCATGTGGACTTCATTGATTATTGAGTTGGCATTTGTGAACTAATGTTGAAAACAAAAAATGTTCCATGTTGGAACATAGGGAAAGAATCAGGATTCTATTGACAGAACATTATGTGATATTGATTTATGAAAGTATGGAGTTTATGCAATATTTGATTCAGACGTGTTGAAGCATAATGGATTTATGAAAATCCCTATAGTTATGGAATTAGATTTATGGAATATTATGGGATATTTGAAAGAAGGAAAATCCCTTTATTTATGGGATTTGGATATGCTTCAGAAGCATATAAAGAATAGGAATATTATGGAGATAATTATGGAGTATTCCGATCTGCTCATGGGACTATTTATGCTGGACATCACGGCTGCAACTCTAACAAATTTCATTGAGAAAATCTGCATTCCGGTTTTTATCTTTTGGAGAGATTTGCAAGAGCCAATTTTCATATGTTCCAACATACATGACCTGTTGTTCATACGTTCAGAATCTTATACCTTAATTCCTCGAGGGGAGGAGATCCAGCATCGATGAGTTTCGAGGTCAGAGGTAGTCTGATCAAGGCGGATCGGTAGCTGGGAGAGCTTGCAAAATCCACACGTTAATAATTAGAAGATAAGTATAGTCGTATGGTGTACTTTGTATTGTATCTATCTGATTAGTGGATTTATTCTGAACTGGGCCAGACCCCACAGATTTAGGTGGATTTCACCGAACTGCATAACAAAGTTGTATGTCTCATTTTTATTTTATTTACATACTTGGTTAGTTAGGATATGTTGGAAAACAGGTCTAATAATTAAGCTAAAATGGTAAAACCAATATTTCAATTGGTATCATAGCTTGGTCACTTCCTTTTACTTTGGTTGTTTCAAGGAAAGTGTGATCTGGTTTTACCATGGCGACAAAGATAGGAGCTTCTGTGTCTTGGCCACCTCTACTGGAAGTAACAAGCTACAACTACTGGAAGGCACACATGAGAGTCTTCATAAATTCACTGAATGAACTTGCATGGCACTTTGTTGAAATCGAGTGGAATCACCCCACTAAAGATGAAGAATCAATCTCTAAGGAGAAAGAGGGAGAGTCAAGTTTAAGGAAACAAAAGCTCAAGGATAAATCATGTCTCCAGATGAATTGAAGGCTTCACTAAAAAATTCAAAAGCATTGAATGATATCTTCACAGCAGTGGATGAAAATCAGTTTAGACTTATCTCAACATGTCATCGGGCTAAGAAAACATGGGATATTTTGCAGACTGTACATGAAGGAACCAGTCTTGTAAGATGAAGTTAGATGTCTGAATTTAAAGCAAGATGAAGGCACTCCGTGGCATAGGAAACTTGGTCATATCAACTGCAAAACCTTGGTGAAAATTACAAATTCAAAGGCAATGTGAGGTATGCCCACACTTACATCTAAAGGTGGAATTGTATGTGGTCGATGTAAACAAGGTAAACAATTCGGTCTCTTCGCTCTTTAGTTCAGTATATTGCTACCACAAGGAATCTTGAATTTCTTCATATGGATTTAACGGGTCCAATCAACACACCTAGCGTGAGTGGTAAGAAGTACATCTTTGTATGTGTTGATGATTTCTCTAGATACACTTGGGTGGCTTTTCTTAAAGAAAATTCTGATACTGTGGATGTTTTTAGAAGTCTTGTGATAAAATTGCAAATAGAGAAAGGAATTCCAGTAGGAAAGATTGTCAGAATTAGAAGTGACATGGAAGAGAATTTGAAAATTCTCAATTCAGTGATTTTCTGTGATGAACTTTGGATTCAGCATGAGGTCTCTACTCCAATCACTCCACACCGGAACGGTATTATAGATAGGAAGAATATAACACTCCAGGAGATGGCACGAGTTATGCTTGCAGAAAAAGGAATACATAAAAAATGGTGGGCAGAAGCTGTCTATACAGCATGTCATACGATAAATTGTGTGTATCTTCGTCCTTTTACCAGCAAAACATCTTACGAGATTTGAAAGGGTAGGAAGCCAAGCGTATCTCACTTTCATGTGTTTGGAAGAAAGTGTTATATTCTCATAGATAGAGATCCATTGGCTAAATTTGACAATTGTAGTGATGTTGGAATTTTTCCGGGGTATTTTGTGAACAGTCGTGCCTACCGCGTTTACAATCTATGATCAATCTCTCTTATGGAGTCTATAAATGTAGTTATGGATAATTTTCATGATAAACATGGTTCAAGAGAAAAAGAAGATGAACCGGATGCGAAGTATGTTCTGACACAGGAGAATTCACCTGAGCAGCTGAACTATGTTGAAACATCTGATCATTCAGTAGACCAGCCAGAACCTGAAGAAGAAGAGTATGTTAGAACATCCTCCCCCACACTAGTTCCTCATGTTCCAACACAGGAGGTACTGGAACCTATCTCAAGAAGAACCCGATCGACTCCTAGAGTTAACTACAGAGAACTAGCTGGACTACAATATTTCATCTCACAAATTGAGCCAAAGAACTACAAGGAAGCACTTATGGACTAATTTTAGATTGCGGAAATGCAAGAAGAGCTCGAACAGTTTGAACACAATGATGTATGTTATCTCACTCCCTATCCAAAAGGAGTAACTTTTATTGATACAGAGTGTATTTTCAAGAACAAGTAAGATGAAGATGGAAAAATTACTCATAATAAAGCTAGATTGGTAGCTCAAGGATATACTCATGTTGAAGAGGTAGATTTTGATGAAACCCTTGCTCAAGTTTCCAGGTTAGAATCTATTCACATCTTACTTGCTATTGCTTGTACTATGAATACTTTATATCATATGGATGTGAAGAGTGCCTTTTTGAATGGAGTGGTGAATGAAGAGGTGTATGTGGAACAACCTAAATGGTTTGAAGATCCTCATTATCCACATCACGTGCATGAACTTAAGAAGGAACTTTATGGTCTGAAACAAACACTTAGAGCATGGTATGAGCAACTGACTAACTTCCTACTTAATAAAGGTTATCGTCTAAGGGAAGTAGATCGTACTTTATTTGTGCTTTCTAAGTCCACAATTTTTTTATTGCTCAAATTTATGTGGATGATATTGTGTTTGGCTCTACTTCATCATCTATGGTGCAAGATTTTGTGTCTTTAATGCAGGCTACGTTTGAGATGAGTATGTTTGGAGAACTCACATATTTTCTAGGGCTTCAGGTTATTCAAGAAAATAATGGGTTGTTCATAAATCAAAGCAAGTATTCCATGAATCTGGTGAAGATGTTCGGACTTGGTAATGTCCGATCTATACGAACTCCAATGGGAACTATGAGAAAGGTGTATCAGTTGATCAGAAATTATATAGAAGTATGATTGGGAGTCTCTTGTACCTTAATGCTAGCCGACCAGATATATGTTTCAGTGTAGGTGTTTGTGCAAGATTCGGGCTGATCCTAAGGAATCTCATTTGACGGCAGTCAAGAGAGTTGTTTGATATGTTAGTGGGACTTCTTTTTATGGAATCTGGTAATCTAAAGAATCAAGACTCAATTCTTATTGGTTATGGTGATTCTGATTGGGCTGGTAATGCAGATGATCGTAAAATTACTACTGGGGGTTGTTTCTTTATTGGCATGAATTTGGTTTCTTGGTATAGTAAAAAGAAAAATTTGATCTCCTTATCATCTTCTTAACCTGAGTATCTTGCGGCTGGAAGTTGTTGTGTACAGTTATTATGGATGAAACAAATGCATAATGACTATGGAATTCAACAAGGTCCTCTAAAGATTCTGTGTGACAACAAAAGTGCAATTGACATGTCTAAGAATCCCGTTCAGCACTCAAGAATGAAGCACATTGATATCAAACATCATTTTATTAGATATTTGGTTGAAAGAAAAGAGGTTGTGGTGGCCTATGTTCCAACATGTGAGCAGTATGCGGATATATTCACGAAACTGTTGGACGCTTCAACTTTTGAATTTCTCAGAAAACACCTTGGTGTGTGTTGGATATGAGGTATTTTTTCTCTAAAATTTCTCTGTATAGCATGTATATTTGTGTTGGTTAAGTTTTTTTTTTGAAAAAATTCTAGAAAATATATATATATATATAGAAAGACATAAAAAATGAGGAGAGGAAGTAGTTGGGGAGTATGTTGGAAGTCAAGAAGGGACATGATTTGACATGAGAATAAAGGTATTTATGTTCTTGGAAAGGTAAAAAGAGACACTGTTAGAGAGGTAAAAAGGAAGAAGTTATTTTTGGTTCAAATTCTTTACATCTCTCCATATTCTCTCTTTTTCAGCATTGCATTATTCTTCTCTACCAAACTTTTAAAATTTTGGAAGTTATCTTGTCAAGTTTGAGTTATCTGAGAACTCTTCAGCCTACCCAAAATTCCTACTGAAGTATTCTTTCTGAAACTAGCTTCAATGGCCGGAATCAACACTCAAGGATATATGAAACCGCTCCTACTCACCTCCGGAAAACCCAAAGAGTACGCACCAAGCATGAAGAAATCTAAGTATAAAAAGGTAACTAATGTTGAATGTATTCACATAATTTGGAGGGGAAGAGAGTTTGATTTCATTGATGAGTTTTCTAAGTGGGTGCAAACCAACCGAGTTACCGTTGATATGAGAAATTTAGAAAATCTTAAGGTGGAATTTCCGGAAGTTAATATGGAAGATTTACTCTTGGGTGACATAGGAGAATTGGTGGATATTGAACATTTTGAAGTTAGCCTTTTAAAAGGTACATATAGAGAGCATAGAGTGAAGGGCATGTTTCATGTGTACTGATATATCCCTGGTTCCAGTTTAGAGGAGGATTCATCCTAGTGTGATAGAGTATATGTCCGGGTGAAGATTATTGATTTTTCTAGCTACTAGGATTAATGAACTGCTAGGATTGAAAACCCTAGAATTTGATGGTGTATTTTTTTTTGATGAGCTAGGGGTTTCTGATGATGAGATTTTATCTATGATTTCTGGTGGTGTTAAGACAATCTTTCCAGCAACTGGATATTTTCAGGCTTCATATCTCTCTTCCATATTTTTTGGATTGTATCGGATTGCTGTCAACTGCTGGATGCCCTCCACCAACACTACAACTTTAACTCAGGAAATGGCTAGATTTATGTACTGTGTTGGAACACAGAAGCCCGTCAACCTGGGATTGCTCATTCAGCAGAGTGTAGTGAAGCAGGAAATTTCTCCCAAAGAAAAGCATGCCTTAGTTTATCCTGGGCTGATTACTGTACTGGCCAAGCATGATAAGGTTTGGGGATTTCTTGAAGATGAAAATGTGAATATTGATCCTCTTAAGCCTAATAATAATCCTTTGGGATGAGGAAGGTTCATGATTTTCCATGGAACCCTAAAGGTGCAGCTCCTACTTTTGTCAGAGATGATAAACAAGCCAAGCTGATGGCTCTGGATGTAAGGATGAGAGCTATAACTATTAAGATGGCTGCATTGGAAGCTGAGAATACTAAGCTTGAAGAAAAAAAAAGGCTCAGCTGGAAGAACAAAGTGTTGCTCCTGAACATAACTAATTTCTGAAGGGCTATGTTCCAACATAGTCAGTGTTAGATTCAGGGGGAGCATATTCTTATTGTGCTGAACTTTTTGTTGGTTTTTAATTTTTTTTTGCTTTGGCATATTCATGGCCCAAGGGGGAGAATATTTTGGAGGATTTTGGATATTATTTTTGTGGTGATGTAATCTGAATTATTTCTTTGGATTTCTGGTTTTTCAGTGTTTTTATTAATTCAGATTTAGCCATTCGTATATGTTCCAATTGGACCCAAAATTTTGGGACATATGAGTTGGGTCGGGTCGGGTCAAAATTCCCATAGTTTAGGTCGGGTCAGACTGGGTCATGGGTCGACCCAAATCGATCAAAATCATATAAAAAATAATAAAATTTTTAATATTATATTTAAATAAAATACATTTTTTAATGTAATAATATTTAAATAATAAATAAAATAATAATTTATTTTTATATAATTTAAAATAAGAATATTATATTATATTTAATTATATATTATTCGCCTAATAAAGAAAAATACAATTATTTTGATTTTACTTAGTTAGAATAATTTTAATATTTTATTTTAAAAATATAATTTTACTAAATTTATTTATACAAATATTAATAAAAATTATATTTATAATTAATAGTAGCTTTGCAAAATTATTTTTAGTTATATATAAAAAATCAATAATGTTAAAATTGTTTTTGAATTAAATTAATGGTGGGTATGTTGTATTAAACTAATTCTTTTTATGATTTTTTTTCAAGAAAATGAGGTAAAATTGCAAATGGGTCAAAACGGGTCGATTTGGGTCAAAATCCGACCCGACCCACATCGACACAAATGAGACATTGACCCGACTCAACCCATATGAGCCGAGTCAAAACGGGTTGAGTCGGGCAATTTGAACACCCCTAAGTGTAATTAATATGCTTTGTTTTTTTAGAGGAGTTATATGAAGTAGGTGTACCTGTGTACTTTGACATCTAATTTTAGTATTTATTATAATTTATTAGCCGACAACAATTTTTTATGGTGCATGACCCTCAAAACTTATCTCTCCTTATTTTAAAAAATATTTTCTCTTTTTACGAAAAATAAAATAACAATTTTACACTACTAATTAATCCTTTAATCATGCCGAATGTGATTATGCCACTATTATATCAAACTAGAATGAAGTATTAGTTATAATAGATGAAATTTAGTAAATATCTTTATTACTTTTCAAGTTATTTAGAGCGAATATATTAGATACCATCGCAGTTTCAAAGATTTGATGTTATTATTTATGTTATATTATATATTCTCCCAGAGAAAAGAAGTACTATTCGATCTACCATTTTAAAATATTTAGTTGGTATAAATATTTAAACATCATAGTTTTTTTAATGAAACTATGATACTTTTATCATTTACGTGGAGGTATAGTATAACCTCGCCTTAAAATAACATGCAAAAATATTTAAATGGCAGTGACTGCAATTTCTTCTGCCTCAACTGCAATGAAGATAATCACAGATGGGAAGAAGAAATTTGATGTTGTTATTGCAGATGTGGACTTATCCAATATTGATGGCTACAAACTCTGCCATGAAATAAAAAAATCAGGCTGCCTAGTACTTTGTAATTATTTAACCTATATTTATTTCATGCACGATTGAATTAATTTATACATTCATCCAATTTTTAATCTTTAATATATTTGATGTGTCCAGTAATATCTGCAAAGGAATGACCCCAACTAGTGACGAAGACATTAGAAAGTGGGGCTGTTTTTCTTATCCACAAACCAACTGATAAGTTTATCTCACAGTACGTGCATCAACTTGTTATGAAAGAAATATATGAAAGCATAAAAAGGTAATTGCACATGAACATGTCATCCGCGATCAATCACATATCTGAAGGAATAAGTTTAAATAAGATCCATTGTGAATGTGGTGGCAAACAGGCAAGAAAATATAGGAAGAGAAAGAATAGCGAGAATAAGGATGGTTGTGATCATCCACATGAAAGGAACCCTTTGGAGTTTGTGAATTCAAATTCTAAACAAGAAACGAGCAAAGAGAATATGGATAACAAGAAGATGTGTATTAAGTGGACTGATGAGCTTCACCAAACATTTATGGGTGCTATTGCTTAACTGGGTGCAGGATGTAAGTGTGTTTTTTTATTCCTCTAAATTAATTATATTTATAGCCCTTGCTTCTTCTTTTTTACCATATAAGGTGTGTTTGTGTGTGTTGTTTTTACCTCATATTATATGACTCTTATATTGTTGTTTAAAATGAGTATGTGTGTGTGCATAATCCTTTTTTTCCAAGTACTATAAAAATTGCCACATATTTTTTGCTACTGGAAGTTTACATGTATGAGGTGAGATTATTCTCCCAATGAAAAACAAACATAAACATTTACATTTTTAAAACTGAAGTGTGTAATTAATATAGCACTATTAATAGTATAGTTCAACATCCGTAATCTGCTAGACTGTATCTTATTTTTTTTATAGTACATGATATTCTTAAATTCTTTAGTTTTGTGAACTTACTAATAACCATGCAATTGTATAAAGGCTGCTATCCGAAGGAGATTATAAATATAATGAAGGTTCCCGACCTTACAAGGGCGCAAGTGGCTAGCCATCTCCATGTTAGTTGTCTTTTTCGTGATCTTATTCTTTTATGAATTTATTTAACAACATATCAAGTTTATTTAGCATGTAATTGTTTTTTAATAGAAATGTCGCTAACGAAGAGCCCCACAAGAATACAGGTATAACAATAAAAGAAGTTAAATTTCCCTAGCAACCCAGGAATAAAAAAATAAAGAAAATACGAGAGTATTTGGGAGTATGCCTTATCAATATTACCACTCTTGGGAATGGGAGGAGCATAATGCTAAAACCATTTCAGCTCCTTATTGCGCAATCAATCCTACAGAGAATGTTATCGTTTTCGGCACTAGAAATGAAAATATTGTTAATCTTGATGTTCCCGCTATTAACGCCCATGGAAATTCAAGCCAAGTGAATCTCAACACAGAGAAAATATTTGAAGTGGCAGGTCCAATTGATGACGATGCTCTTACTTTTAATGTATAGGAAGTACTGATGCACGAATTTGACATTTGACCTCCTATGGTGAAAAAATGGGATGTTGGTGACTTCAAGATCAAGTTTGGGAATATTTTAAGGAATTTTTTTTATTTGTTTACAGATGATTGCTGAGAATTTCAAAAGTGTTGGAAAAAACAATATGTACTATCTTTATCCCATTGTGAGAAAGAAAGAACTTGTCTGTTTTTTCCTTGCAAAATAAGTGATTTCATATAATGAATGTAGTTTATCCTTAATATATGGATATGATATATTTAAAAAATATACTCGGTTAACTGAATTTCGCTAGATACTAAAAAAATTCATAATACAATCTAATTTTGTAAGTGAGTGGACAAAAAAATTGAATGAGTTTCAAAATTTAAGAAATTATGCATGATATCTCTTTATATATATATATATATAGAAAATGGGAGATTTAAGGATAAATATCGTTTAAGTTTATGATTTAGACATAGTCTTGGAAAGACTTTCTTTCCATAGGCATCTGGAAAAATGGGCTTCAATTGGAATAATCCGGAAACTCAAAAACGGGCTTCAATTGAAATAATCCGGAAACTCTAATTCACATGCTATATATATATATATATAACCAACATTTTTTATTTTCTTTTAAAATTAATTTCTACCGCGATGAATTTCTATTTCTCTCATTTTTCACTTTGTCATTTCATTTTGTTCGTCGTTTAATCTCGTCTCTCATCTTCGTCATTCATTTTCTTCGATTTTTTCCACTCGCTTTTCCAGTTTGTTGTTTGATTGTGTTTGTGAGAGGTATTTTTACCTTTTGTGTTCAACTTTTGATTTTATGTTCCACTTTTTAAGTTTTTTTTTATTTCAGATCTATTGTTTTTTGTGCTTTGTTGCAGTGTAATGGGGACGAACAAAAGTGAATTTGTCAAAGGTCCTACAAATGTCAAAGGTGATGTTTATTTGTTGAATTTGTGTTGTTAATATGTATTTTTGTTGTCAAATGAAGATGCATGTGCTTTACTTTGCAATATAAGCATTTTTTATGCTTTTCGTGTGATGATGTTCCCGTATCTTCTATTTTCCCAATTTTGGAGATATATTTTTTGATGATAGGATGTTTATTGTTAAAGGCTTTTGGTTTGTAGTGTAATATCTTGATATTAAGTGGTCGTTGTGTTAAATTTCCTACTGTTTTTGTGCGTGATGTTTGTTTTTATCTTCCGCCCAAATTCTTTGAAAGGTGCTATTTTTTGGAATCGAATAAATTTTGTTATTGTTGCTGTTATTTTTTTTGCCTTGTACTATTTTGAGGTTGATAGGAGTCACTGGTTTGTGACAGTTTCAGTTTTCGTAGAATAGTTGTTTTGTATCTTTTTATTAGTATGTAACATTATTACTTTATCTAATATGGTTTATTATTATATTTGTAAGGTTTTTTAAAAAATATTTTTACTTGATGAGTTTGGTTTATTAATGTTGTGATTTATTTATCTGGTTTATTGTATTCTATTATTTTATTATGTGTTGATGATTGTCCTGTTTTGGTTTTGTACAAATAGGTGTGTGCAAACCATCACACATCAAGAACTCGCCGACTAATGGATTGGATGTTACAAAGAAGAGAAAAAATGCTATCGAAGTTGTTATTGAGTAACCAGAAGCTGCTCTTATCATCACTTATAGGAAGGCTTCAAGAAAGTGCACTAAGATGCCTACTGATAAAGCTGAAGCTGAGGGTGGGATTGATGAAATTGGGGGCTTTTGACCAAAGCGGAGTGAATTAGAGGGTTTAGAACTGATGTGGATGCAGCAATATTGGATGTTGGGGCTTCAAAAATCCCGAGATCTGATGAGAATGTAGGGGTTTCCTTTGGGGGTTTTGAGGGTGCTGGTTGTTCCGAGCATTGCAGGAAGTTAAAGCATCTAATGAAGAAAAGAGTTGATAATGTAGTTGAGAAGGCAGTTCCTGAAAAAGGAAAGGTTGTTGTGGTTGAAAGTAGTCAGTAAGAAGTTAAGGAAACGATTGTGGCAGAGAAGAGTAAAAAAAAGAGAAAGGATTCTGTGGACACAACCGAAACTACTCGAAAAAGAGTTTAGGAAGAAAGTCATAGTTAAGAAAGAGCAAAAAGGTGTAAGCAACAGCATTATCGCTGAGAAAGTTGTAGCTGAGAAGAGAATGGTATTTGGAGCTCAAAAGAAGACACTAGAAAATGGTGTAAGCAAGGTTGTTGTAGTTGAGAAGAAAACTGCAGAAAAATTTGTAAGCAATGCTGTTGCAAAGACAACAAAGAAAGCTGATGGTTATGCAGGATTGAAAACTACATCAAAAAATGGAAGAACCTCAGATATGGGTGAGGATGTCATTCTTGTACCTAATTTCAATGAGGTTGTAGTTAGTTTTGTAAAGAAAAAAAGGAATAGGGAGGTTCAAAAAAATCATGACGCTGGTGGGCAGCGATTGAGTAAAGTAAGTTTTAAATTTAATTTGAACATTACGGTTTTATTATGAAAGATGTGTTTTTGTGTTGAAACAGATTCTTTTTTGTGATTATGGTCTAACATTTTAAATTTAGTTTTATAAGTTACTTATTATGATTTCTTAATTGTTTATAAAGAAACATTCCCGTTGTTCTTTTCTATGAATCTTAGATTTATTGGTTAATATTTACATATGACAATGTTAATTTATTTGTAAGTGCTAACTATGTACGTTAAAATACGTTCTGTTTATTTTACCATGTGAGAATCTTAGTGAGTGAAGATAATATGTTAGAAAACATTGTACCTTTTATAAAAAAAATAAGATTAACCTTTAATTTATAGTCCTTAATTTATTGATGTGTTGTTTTTTGGAATTGAAGAGTTGAGAAGGATTTCAGGTCTTCCTGCAGAGCTAACATGATTATAGGTTTGACTGCCTTTCTCTCGAAGTCTTAGATAGCCGATAAAGTTCCTCTTGGATTTGGTGACATGTTAAACCTTGGTATTCATAAGTTGCCTCTTAAGATCGTTCCTTTTCTAGTTCGGAATTTTGATCAAGGGGTTTGTAACATGCTGGTGATAATAAGTGCACCCTATGTCTGAATGATGAGTTTGATGTCTTTGGTTAGCTATTTGTGACGAAGATGTTATTAAAATTAGTCATACTAGCAAGGGTAAAAAACCAAATTTAGAATTGAGGGGGCGATGGAGGAAAACGTTTAAAACTGAAGGGAATGGGGAGATATCTTTAGATTCAGTTTATGAGGTTATGCTTGATCTTAAAGAATGTTGTGAGGAGTTTCAAAGATGTTTGGTGATGTACTGTGTTGGGTGCTTCCAGGATCCTATGATGTAGATTGAAAGGCCCAAGAATGATGCGGATTTCTCATTCCATTTTTATGCATGCATGATTGTCTTATTGATTCCTCATTCCATTTTATGCATGCATGGTTGTCTTTTACATTTTTAAGCATGCATGGTACGTTGTCTTACCATTTTCCCATTTTTTTCCTTTTTTCGTTTGTAGACTAGGGTTTTTTTGGGTATTTAAAATCCATTTTTGTGGACTTGTGTGGCAGCTTTTGAATGAAATAAAATAGACGTTTTCCTTTCCATTTTATTGTTCTTGAAGAACTTGAATTTTATGCCCAAATATGATATTCAAGTGTCTTGAATAACCAGGCTTTGGAAGGATTTCAATTGGAATTCGTGCGCAAATCAACAACCAGGATCGAATATATTCTACAAAGCTTCCGGTTGCATCATTCTACAAGGAGCAAGTCTATTGATATGAAGATTTTAAGAGCATGTGTGAAAAATTAACAAAATTAATTGGTGTAGATATGTTATCAAAAAATTGTGTGGGAGTGTGGATAGATTTAAGAAGGATGCCTCGTATAAGGCTGTGAGTGGCTGTGTCTACTTTGTTAATTAAGTTTTTGCAGTGTGTTCCATATAATCTAGAAGGATTCGGTTGAAATACCCATTCTTCAGCAGTTTTTATTAATTTAGTTTTTGCAGACCATCTTACACCGCCGCCTTACTTGCAGTACACGCCACCTAATAATAACCTTGTTCAAGAAGACTTTCGACACGAGGGCATAATTGCGACCAACAAGGGAACATATTGAGGGCCTTAACATTGGGCACTTACGCAGTCCCCCGTCCCGCACAACCATGACTCTAATACCACTTGTTTGGACTGCCATGTTCACCAAAACCAACATTAGTATGATATTGTTCGCTTTGGGAAAGCCCGCACGGTTTTTTTGGGTCCAACCACAAAAGCCCTCATACTAATATGGTGGGAATCTAACTTATAAAGTGAACAATCATTCTCTAAACTTCGAATGTGGGACTTAGGTTGAACACACCCAACACACATATGGGGAAATGGAAGGAGGTGACATTAAATCATACACATACAATTGAAACAAAAGTGGCCTTCTTTCAAGCCTAGAACGTAAACAAAAGCCATCCGATTATATATAATCCAAAGAATCAGATTTGGTCAAACATATAGTTGTGGTCTCACATAAATGGGTTATCTCCTCTGATCATCCCCTATGTATACACACACACACATATATACACACACCTGAATCGTCCCCTAGGTTCGATCTCGGGTTGGGCAGTATGGGTTGGATAAGGGCAATCACTCATTCTTAA
>JAULKM010153860.1:0-17006 GCA_032355605.1 Rubia tinctorum
TATTAGAGTCTATATACTAATTGAAATATATGGTCAAACATGGTACGAGAAAGTTGACCAAAAAATAGGCCAAAACTGCTGGGACGGAGGGAGTATCATTTTTAAAATTTTATTTAAATCATGGTTCCGAGTCTTTATCCTTATACAAAAACATAACTGAGAGAAAAGTAAAAATTTAACTAGAATTTCTTTAATACTCCTTCCGGTTTTCTATATTAGCTCACTTTCGTTTTCACCTTCCTTTTTTGACAAATTTCATATAGTTTTTTATCCACTTAATTTATTTATTTACTCTTTCAATACAATTTTCAGCACTAAATATACCTTTTCTAAATTCAAGTGTAAAAAATAAGTGAGTCAATGTTAGGGAACCGCATGTTTTTGTTAATAATAATATAACATACTTTCAAATAAAATTCACACTTTAATACTATTCCCTTTGTCCCAGTTTAACCTGCAATTTTACTATTTGATAGGTCAACACTGTCAAATTTTGACCACGAATCTGAAGAATAGATATGTAAACAATAATATTATCATATGTGATATTGTTGGATTCGTCGTAATAAGTAGTTTCTAAATATTAACTTATTTATTTATTATTATTTTACGTAGTTAAACATATTAAAGATCAAATATATTTCTTGAAAATCGTGGAAAAAAATCTATACAACTTAAGCCGGTAATTTTCAAATTACGAATCGCTTTGCAAGAAAGTAAAGGAAAACACGACCCTCACAATACATGGATCTAGAGTTGTCAAATCGGTTATTCAGGCCAGGTTCGAGTTCAGGTCAAATAGGCTCGGGTTGAAACGAGTTGGATTGAAACAGGTCAAAGTCTGTTGGTCTGGTCGAGTCGGGTTCGGTTCGGGTCGAGTCAAAATGAGTTTGGGTTGGAAGGGGTCAAAATCTGTTTGTCGGGTCGGGTCAGGTCGGATCAAAACGGGTCGGGTTAAAATGGGTCGAAGTCTGTTTGTCAGGCCGGGTCAGGTTGGAAAGTGTCGAAGTCTGTTTGTCTGGTCGGATCAAAAAGAAAGCTAGAATAGGAAAGAAAAAGGTTTTGAAAAATGGGTTACGGTATCAGCTATTCTAGAATATGTACTAGTGTTTTCTAACATTTCACAAAAATATATATTTATTTAATCAAGAATAACAAAAATCATGTATTTTGAAACAAAGGATTATGGGGTAACACAATTTTGACCCACGGTGTAATTTTCCAATATTGTGTAGAAGTAATCAGTGTTGACATTTGAGACCCTTCCGTTCACTCATATATGTCCAAACCGCAAAGTTCCAAATATTTTGAACTAAATAAATTACTACGCATAGGGTCAACTTTTGACATATCACTAATAATAGAGATTGACATGAACAACTCAAAAGTTGTTTGAATAAATTATTGAATTGCATTTTGGTGTCGTCAATTTCGTGATCAGACAATTCCAACTTTCTTGGAGGGACCTAACTACAAAATTCAAAACATTACCTGATACTCCAAATTGAAATCTGCTCGAACGTAATGTTACCTTATACACCCCCATTGTATTTTTCAATCATGTTACAGAATATTTATCAATACTTCTAAATAATCAACTGTAGTTATTTAAGAACATGTATAGCGATTTCTAACATTTCACCTAAAATTTTATTTATTTAATATTTCTATATTTAGGCAAAAATAATAAAAACCATGTATTTTGGAGCAATGGATAATGGTGCAACACAATTTTAGGCCACAGTGTAATTTTCGAAAATTGTGTATGGCTCTGTTTGACAGAGCTTATATGATGCTTTGCTTATAAGCAAAATATTTTTTAGTGTTTGATAAAGTGCAAAAAAAATTCTAAAAAATTGCAGAAGTTAATTTCCCCCTTCTTTAAAAAAACCAGTTTTACTTATAAACACAACTCTGCCAAACAAAATTTATAAGTAATCAATACTGTAATTTATATGTAGAAAATAAATTTGCTCTGCTGTTCTCATCCCGTCTCATCATTTCATTCACTTTTCATCTTCTTTCTCTCATTAATTTGCATCATATATGGCTAATGTGTGTAGCATATGCCATGTTTATTGTTGGGCGGCATGACATTGTCCTCTGTGGTAGATTGGCAGTGGAACTAGAAGTGGTATGCAATCCTATGATTTTCTCCTAACTCATTTTGCATTGCTGATTATTCTAATATTGATGAACATTTCCAGTCCTGAAAATTTTCTTTTAAACTGAACATTTTAAAGCTTTAGTTCAGTTTTAAAAAATCTCACTATTTTTTTGAATGTTACAATGGATGTACCTTTGTAAGGTAACACTCGGGGTTTTGTGGAAGAACACTCTTGTAGGTAATAAAGAGACATTGGTTTTCATTAACGATAAGGATGTTGAGCTATTATGTAAGCGTTTAGAAGTTTGGAAAAACACTCAGGGTTTTGTGAACGTATGTGATTTTCTTGAGCCATTTCATGACATAACTATTTTGTATTCTGGTTCTAAATACCCTACAGCAAATCAGTATTTTATTAATATAGTGATGATTGAACATTTAATTTGTAAAGCTCACATTAATTCAGACCTTAAAGTAATGGTTGGAGCCAGGTTCTTAAAATTTCAGACTTATTGGAATGAATATTCTACTTTTCTTTCCATTGTTGTTGTTCTTGACCCTCGTTGTAAGTTTACCTTTGTGGATGATATGTATAGTCATCTCTATGTTAACGCCGAGTGTGAAGAAGAGGTAGATGGTATAAGGAAAGAATCAAATGAAATGTATGATTATTATTTCTCTCTATCTTCCTCTCCTCATGCCCATCTCCCAGATTCATCTATTTCCATTGCAATGCAAAGGAGTAGTTCATCCAGACCTTTCAAGAAGGCTAACATATTACAAGTCTACTTTTTAAAAAAAAAATTTTAATGTATGTTATTTTTTTAATAAATTCATATACATAATTTTATTTATTTGTTTTTTCTAGAGTTTTGAAGAAAAGTAGGATGCAACAAGAATCTTACAATCTGAAATTGATTCTTATTTAAATTCTCCCCTTGTGCCTGAACTTGAAAATTCTGATTATGATGTGTTTCAGTTTCGGAAAGAGCATGTTGTTACTTATCCCGTGCTTTCCATTACGGCCAGGGATGTTTTAACAATTCCTATTACATTTGTTGCTTCCGAGTAAGCTTTTAGCATGGGAGCACGTACTTTGAACAAGTACAGATCTTCTATCTTACCAAAGAATGTTGAAGTTCTTGTTACAACACAAAATTGGTTGCTGGGATATGATGAATATGAAAACAATGTTCTTCAAATCGGAGGAGAAGTTCAAAATGAGTCATAATGAATATTCATAATAGTTGGGTTGTGCTTCAAACTTTATATGGTAAGAGCCTAGAGGGTGGTTTGGTTGGTCCCTTTGCACGAAAAGTGGGATTATAAAAACATAGTCAATTGCATTTTATTTAAGTTGTTGCCTTTGTACAATTTGTATGAACTCTTTATTTTGAAGTTGATTTCCATAAACTTGTACTTGCTGGTGATAACCGAATTAATTGAAAATTGACAATTAAAATATTGTTGATTGCAATTATTTCGAGTCGTTGCCCTTGTTACATTTATAGGAACTCTTCATTTTAAAGTTATGTTCATTCAATTTTCATTTACTGGTGATAATAAAATTAATTGCAAATTGACTACGAATAAACTCGATGATGAGCATTCTGGTAATAAAGAATTTTATTCTCATACTTTGTTACCGAATCTGGGAGAAATTATTTAAAATTACATGTAATTTGGTTTTCCACTTGTTAATCCAGCTTTGGATTTCAATATGCAGCTCCGGTGAGAATTCTTGACTTATTTTTTCAACAAATTTTGTGAACTATTTGTTCTTGTACAAATTTTGCTTTATTGATGTACTGATGTGCTGATCTAATCGGCTGATTAATGGGTTGATCCTAGATATGTTCTATGTTGTTTTGCTGAAATTCTGTTATCATGTTAAGAATATCATTGTAGTGTTGTTGAATGACATATATTGGAATTCTTGGATTACACTGTTAGTAGGATTGATATAGATTGATGCAAGGATTAAAAATGATGACTAATTGCAGCAGCAGGTTGCATTACTGATGTACTGCTCCTTCTAAACTAGAGTTAATTTGCTTGTTGTTTGAGTCTTACTATTTAAAGAAGAAACTGAGTACCGTTATTTTTGGTTCCCTTTTCAGAAGCTTCATTCAAAGAAGAAATTGGAGGAAACTTGTGGCTCACCTCAAACAACAAAAGTAGAATTGAAATCAAAAGGAAGCTGCAACAGTTAAAATGCAAAAAAATAGGAATTCACAACATATTTAGAGTCAGCAAAATATCCGTCGTGTTGGATTTTATTCACCAAACACAGTTGAATTATTATGTTGGATTGTGAATTATTATATATTTTAATTAAGTTTTAATTGTGCTACATAAATTATTGTGTTCATAGAATTAATATTGTCGCATTTTAATAGAATTATTATATATTATCGCATTTTAATAAAGCAGTGATTTTGAAATATGAAAAATAGTTTCGAACAAACAACAAAATTTCACACTAAGTTATCATAATATTTTAATGAGATGTGATATATTGAAATTATTCTATGATAAACTAATTAATAATATTTATAAACAAGCATTAAAAATCTCAGGTTTTACTTTTAAATTATTAATTATCAATATTACTAATTTTTTATTTAATATTTTTACAAGTAGGAAAATTAGTTTAAATTTTAATTTTAGTAAATACTTTAGACATACTAGTGTAACATAACTCTATTGTATGGTCAAAATTAGATTAACTGTGTCGGTTATTTTCCTAGTTGATTATTGATCGAGTTATATATGTTAATTCTCAGGTTGAATCGATTTCAAGTTGATTATGGGACTGAATGAATTAGGTTCAAGTTTAAACGTATTCTGATTGAATCATGTTTGGGTCGGAATAAGATTTTTAGGTTGATTTGGTCATGTCGGGTTAGGGTCCAGATTATCAGGTCAGAATCGGGTTTCAAGTTAAGTTCGAGTCGGGTCGGGGTCAGATTTGGACCCAGCTTATCAGGTCATAATCAGGTTTCGATTTGAGTTCGGGTCGAGTCGAGTTCGGTTTGGACTCAGCTTATCAGGTCAAATTCGGGTTTCAGGTTGAGTTCGGTTCGAGTCGGCTTTGAGTTTGGGTCAATATTTTATGGATCATGATCAGGTTTGGGTTGAGTTCAGTCGAGTCAATTCGGGTCGGGTGAGAAATTTGAGTTAGAAATTGACAGCTCTAGTTGTTCAGTTAAATTACGTTTAATAACTTATAAAACTATGAAAAATGAAGTCGTCACATGATGCTTTGTTCTTTGGTATGGCTTTTTCATCCTTTCATTTTCTCATTTCTAGTTTTACAATCCTCCCAATTGGAGTAACGTGATTCCTTGATCTTACCTTGGGACTGAGATTCCCTTTCCCTCTATTTTGTAGCCTTCCACTAGTCTTCCATTTTCCTCTTTGTTTTCTTAACTCCAAAACAACATTATACTTTATATTTATTATCAAAACTAGCGGGGTATCATCGCGCGTTGCGCAATATTATTAATTAAAATATTAGAATGTGCGTTTTGTGTCTTATATTTAAATTGAAAATAAATTTTATTTAAAACTTTAAAGTTTTGTGATGTAAGAAAAACTATATGAGTTATGAGGTGAAATAATTAATTTAGTTAGAAATCGTTAAATATTGAATACAATAAAAACTGATTATTTTTATAATATTTCATTCAATTTTTTTAAAATTAATTATTTATATCTTGAGATTCAATTTAAAATGTCGTCATAATTATGTGTATCCCATTGCAATAAATAAAAATAAATATCAAATGACCTTATTAGTCACTCTAATTATAAAATATCTTCATTTAACAATTAGTCTGTCTAAAACAAGACTTTGTCATATATAATAAATAAATAATATGTATAAATATTTCTATCAAAAGTACTCTATCATTGTATCAAATTTTGTTATTTCAAATTATGTGTTTCTTTGGATTTTATTTAGTGATATATGTATGTATGTATGCATATAGATATAGTATGAGATATTTATGGTTTTAAATATATCTTTAAAAATATATTTTAACAAGTTATATATAGTAAAGAATTAAAATCAGTAACATATTATAATATTAGTATGTTATTTTTAGACAACTTGGGTTTAGATTAGTCAAAATAACTTCAATATTCCCAGTTGAAAGCACCAAGCAAACAATTTCTATTATATGGTGATTGGAATGAGAGGATTCGATTCGATTTTCTAAATAAAGGAGATCATATTTACTTTTCCTTAAAAAATAACTTTTGCTTTTGAAATAAGTTGTTTTTTAAGGAGTTTACCAAACAATAAAATGGTACTTAGCTTAAAAGTGTTGGCTTCTGCATATTTGTGAGAATAAGCAGCTGAAAAACAAAGCAATTTTAGTGTTTGGTAAATTAGTTTATAAGTGTTATTTTAGTGCTAAGGGGTGTTCAAATTGCCTGCATGTTAGGTCAATAATGTCACATTTGAATCACGTGGGTCAATTCAATTTGGATCTGGTCGGGTATGGACCTTATCGGTGTTTGACCCAAATTGACTCATTTACAATTTTGCCTTATTTTCTTAAAAAATCCAACCTTAAAAAAATTCATGAAAAAAATAGTTTAACACAACTTATGATACATTAATTTTCTACATAGTAAAGTTTACCATTCTTAAATAAGGAAAAGTGTTGGGAAAAACTGTCTTTCTAAAGGCATATGTAAAAACAAGGTTGATTTTGAATTATATAAAGGTAAAATGTTTATTTGCAATATTCAAAATTTATTTTGCAACGTGCAGTAGTTATACGTTTATGAACGGATTAATGCAACTCGAACATTTTATCTTAAATTATTCTAATATGTAATTTAAAAAATGGTATTTTTATAACTTATGAAAAGACTGTCTTTTAAGAGACAGACTCCTTAAATAATCACACAAACTAGATTAACACCATGCGATTCACGATTTAAAATAAGTGAGTATAATAATTAAGATTATGTTTCATTTAAAAATTAAATATATTTTATTTTTCTAAATAGATAAATTCTCATATTAGACTGACTAACGATTAGACCAATTATAAAAATCTCGTTTCGATAATTTTAATGGTCAAATTATAATTATTTATACATTACGATACATTTTAAAGTTTTTCAAAATTATATGAATCTTGATGTAATAAATAAAAATAAATATCAAATCACCCCATTAATTATATCAATTATAAAATAACCCCATCTAACGGTTACTTGGTCTAAAATATTTTTTGTACTAATTAGTGATAAAATCAAATTTATTTTAACATTTATATGGAAAAATATATAGATTATGCATTTATAAAGATAAAAAAATAAATTGTGTATAATATTACTATCAATTGTAAACAATATGTTTATTATAACATGAAGTATATATTTATAATTAATAAAATAATTATATAAATTAAATTTAGTAATTATATTTTTTAAACAAGAGTATTATAACTAATTAAAATGAAAATAGTTCTATTTTATTTACTAATTGAATATTTTTTAATGAAATAAAATATAAACTATATGAAAATAAATTGTAATTATATTTATTATTTAAATATTAGTATGCTTTAAAAAATCATTTTAATGAATAATACATTTTTAAACTATTTACTATTTATATGACTTGGATTTTTTGTGCCAGCCAGACCTGATTCGCCCCGACCGAAAACTACGGAGACCTTCAGTGTATTAAGTCATGCATAAGTTATGGAAATAGATAAGTTATGCATTACTATCTTTAAAATTCACCCTCAATGTATTAAGGATAAGTCTTAATAAATTGTAGACAAGGGCATATTTCAAAGATTTAAATTGCCAAAACTAGAGGTGGTCAAAACCTATAAATGAAATCCTCCAAATGTATGATTTAAGAGTCCATCTACTGTGAGATGATCTTATTGTAAGATCAAGGACTAACTTATAAATAGCGAAAATATAAGGGGGAATCTTTTTTAATTCGGGATTAAATTAGCATTATTTCTTTCTTGGGGTTAAAATTTAAAATGCAAAACACTTCAGGGACTGAATTGCAAATGTTTTATAAGAAAGGAAAAATACTGATTTTCCTTCCGCCGCCTCCATTTTCTTTCACCTATTCCGGCAACAGTGATTCAATAGACGGTAGCCACATGCCCGACCCATGGCGTGAGACAAATGAATACCCTGCCTCAGGCCCCCAATTTCTTAAATTTTTAGGGGCCCCAATTTCCCAAAAACATCCACTACGTATTTATATAATGACAAGAAGACAAAAACAATATTTAACTTATCTATCATTTGGGCCTTGGTCTGCCTTTTTGAAATCGGAAAAGTCTTCTCCCTCTCCTAAATAAAGGCCCCTTTGACGCAATAAACAAAAGGAAAGTCAATCTTCCTTCCCAGTTCAACCTAAATAAAGTAAAAAATAAACAGAGCATTGTTGCGCAACAGCTCTTACCGAGAAGAACAATAACAATTTTGATTGCTCAACTCCCAAAATAGAGGTTCAATCTTCTTCCCTTTAAATTTCGTTTATGTCTTTATTAAATAATTTCAATCTAGTGTCATATTTTCAAATTTCAAATTTCAAATCTTCTAATATGATTATATTGTGTTTAAATTTAAGTTGTTGATTTATAAATTTCAATTTCTTGTATGAGAATGTTGTGTGAATTTTTTGAAGTTTTAAATTTTTAGGAGTATGAATAATAAAAGTTTAAGGAGTGTCTATACATTGATTTCTTGAATTTTTTGTTTAGGGATGTTGCTTCTATTTACAATTTAAAGTGATGAAGTTGAAACTGAAATTTACTGAATATAGATATTTTTTGTGATTATTTGGGTTGCACTAGTTTTATCTAAGCTAGACTTAAGGTTATGCTCGCTTTATACACACACACACACATTTATGAAACAAATATGAATTTTGTTGATAGTTGATACATGGAATCGTCAAAGTGGAAAACAAAGTGTGCATCCGGAGCTTCAAAAAGAAGAAAGATTAAAAGTCATGAACAATATATGAAAGCACGAAAAGGTGTGCTGGAGAGATTATTTAAGAAGAAAACATATGAACAAGAGTACGTAAGTAAAAAAAAGAGATGAAGATGTAAGTATTGATGGCCTAATTGAGGTGAATAATGATAGGAGGAACAAGTTGCGGTGAATGTTAATTGTATTGAAGAAGAGGAAATTGTAGAGAGAGTCCAAGTGATTGAAAATCATGCCATTGAGGAAGAAGAAGATGACGTGAATGTTAAAAATGTTGAGGAACAAGTTGCAAGGGGTAGCGATGAGAAACAAGTGGATGATGAAAATATAAACATTTATGATTCTGGGAATTGAGGCACCATTTCTCAAAAGTTTAGAGATCATATGGTAGGGAAAGACCCACAAATAGAAGATGCCAAGTTCAAGTTTCCGAAATGTGGTGTCAGACATTTTGCTCATTCTTATTACACACGTATTTTGAGTAATGAGGAGACTCAAGAGAGAAGATGACTAGTTTATTCGATAAAAAGGATGTGGGGTTTTGTTTTTTTTTGTAGGTTGTTCAAGGAAAGAGACAATCATACTCATTTGGCTAATGAGGGATTCAAAAATTGGAAAAATGTAGGAAGGTCACTCAAACTTCATGAAAGTAGTGATGTTCACATGAAGTGCATGGCAAGTTGGATTGAATTGGAGAAAAGGTTCCGAACAAATACAAATATTGATCGTGATTTACAAGAGAAAATGATCAAAGAGAATGAGTGATGGAGCGAAGTGTTAAGAACAATATTGGTGGTTGTGAAAACTCTTGCAAAATGTAACTTGGTCTTCCGTGGAAGTAATGAGAAGATTGATGAAGAGAATAATGGGAACTTCTTAAGTTTTATTGAGATGATTGTCGAATTTGATCCGATAATGAGAGAGCACATTCGTCGCATCCGGGAGAAAGAAACGAGGAAGCATTATCTTAGCCACAAAATTCAAAATGAAATGATTCTTTTGTTAGCCAATGAAGTGAAGAGTGTGATTATCAAGAAAATCAAGATAGCAAAGTACTATTCTTTTATTCTTAATTGTACTCCGGACCTAAGCCACCAAGAGCAAATGTCACTTGTGATATGGTGTGTCGATGCCTCTCCAACTTCGTCTAAGGTGGATGAATTTTTTATTGAGTTTATGAAGGTAGATGATACATCGGGGAAGGGCTTTTTTGAGACTCTTCCAAATACTTTGGCTAAACTTGGGCTTGATATTGATGATATAGGAAGTCAATGATATGACAATGGATCAAATATGAAGGGGGAAAATAAATGTGTGCAAAGAAGATTGCTCAATATCAATCCTAGAGCCTTTTACACCCCCTGTGGCTGTCTTTCCATAATGAGAGAGCACCTTCGTCGCATCCGGGAGAAAGAAACGAGGAAGCATTATCTTTGCCTCAAAATTCAAAATGAAATGATTCTTTTGTTAGCCGATGAAGTGAAGAGTGTGATTGTCAAGAAAATCAAGAAAGCAAATTACTATGCTATTATTCTTAATTGTAAACCAGACCTAAGCCACCAAGAGAAACTGTCACTTGTGATATGGTGTGTCAATGCCTCGCCAACATCGTCTAAGGTGGATGATTTTTTTATTAATTTTATGAAGGCAGATGATACATCGGGGAATGGCCTTTTTTAGACTCTTGCAAATACTTTAGCTAAGCTTGGGCTTGATATTGGTGATATAAGAGGTCAAGGATATGACAATGGTTCAAATATGAAGGGGGGAAATAAAGGTGTGCAAAGAAGATTGCTCGACATCAATCTTAGAGACTTTTACGCCCCTTGTGGTTGTCATTCTCTTAACCTTACTCTTTGTGATATAGCTCATTGTAGTACTCTCGCGGTTTCTTTCTTTGGATTTATACAATGTATTTATAAGCTGTTTTCATCTTCAACCAAGAGCTAGAGCATATTTAAGGAAGTGGTCAAGGGTCTCACACTTAAACCATTGTCGCAAACTCGTTCGGAGAGCCATCTTGAAAGTGTAAAAGCCATAAGGTTCCAAGCTTCTCAAGTAAGAGATGCACTAATTTGCTTGGCCAATAGTAGTGATGATCTGAAGTCAAAAAGTGAAGCCGGGTCTCTTGCAACAGAGTAAATGGAGAATTTTGAGTTCTTATTTGGATTGGTTATTTGGCACAAGTTGTTATCTCGGGTTAATGTGGTGAGTAAAATTTTACAAACTGAAAATATGGATATTGAGGATGCATTGATTCAATTGAAAGAACTTCTATATTTTTTTTGAAAGGTATAGGGAAGAGGGATATGAGGAAGCATTGATTGAAACTAATGTTCTTGCTTCGGAGATGGGTATTGAACCCAAATTCCCTAATAAGCGTCCCCATATTAAGAAGAGGCAATATGTTGAAAGTACTAGTGAAGATGTGATAATGTCCAGTGAAGAATCATTTAGAGTTTTCTACTCTAAAGATGTGATGGATAATGCTTTGGTTTCATTCTGGAGTAGGTTTGAACAATTTGAAATTTATCAAGATAGTTTTGGATTCCTGTTTAATTTGGGAAATCAAAGGTATTAAGTGATGAATCTTTGAGGGCATCTTGCTATCTGTTGGAAATGTATCTAAAAAATTATACAACTTCGGATATAGATGGAGGAGACTTGTTTGTTGAATTAAAGCAATAGAGTGAGGTTTTTGTTGCAAAAAAATGAGGACGATTGAAATGTTAAATTATTTGAAGGACATGGATGGTTGTTATCCAAATGTTTTTATTGCTTACCGAATACTACTCACTATACCCGTGACCGTGACTTCCGCAGAAAGAAGTTTCTCCAAGTTGAAGTTGATTAAGTCGTACCTTTGTTATACCATGTAGCAAGATAGATTAAGTTTATGAGGCATCCGGCTTTCTGGAGGAATAGCAGAGAGGCAGATGAATAGCAGAGAGGCAGATGAGATAGTCAGATTAGCTTGGAAGCCAGTAACTGATGCACATGGCCAGAATCAATGGCGGCAACAGACAATATCAACTAAGAATAAAATAACACTCAGGCACTTAAAGAATTGGAGCAATCAGACGTTTGGGCATATGGACACAAAGATAAAGGATAAAAAAACCAGCTTGAACAATTGCAAAGACAGGAGGTTTCAACCGAAGCAATGTCTCAATAGTCATATCAAGATGAACTGAGAAGAGAGATAGAAGAGTTATTAGTGCAATAGTCGGAATACTGGCAACAGAGATCAAGAATTTCATGGGGAAGGTTCGGAGATCAAAACACAAGTTTCTTCCATCGATGGGCAACTAAAAGACGTCAGAGAGATCAGATCACAATTTTAAGAGATCAGGAAGGAAAATGGACACAAGAAGAAAAATCAATCCAAAGCATCATATATACACACATAAAGGAGCTCTACACAAGATCATATAATTATCCACCAACATTGGGGCATGAGAGAAGTTTAATACGGGTATTAGAAGCAAATAAGAAAAGGATCAACCAGGATTAGATACAGAGGTTGTGCAAACCATTCACCATAGAGGAGGTACATCAAGCCATAAAAACAATGAGACCATGGAAGGCACATGGGATAGATGGAACGCCAGTAGATTTTTACAAAGTGCACTGGAGCCAAGTGGGAGAGCAAGTAACAGATGAGATCCTACAAATATTACATAGCAGGAATATACCTCTAGAGTGGAATCAAGCACATATAATTCTGGTACCAAAGAGTAGGAATTCCCAGAAAGCAGAAGATTATAGACCAATTTCACTGTGCAATGTCAAATACAAGATTGTAGCCAAAGTAATTGCAAAAAGAATGAAGGAAGTAATGGGGGATTTAATTTAGACAAGTTTGTCAAAAATTGGTAGATAGGAGAAAATGTACTAACTGAACAGGAAATGATACATGTGTTGAAGAGGAAGACAACGGGAAAAAGGGACTGGCTGCTATAAAGTTGGACATGAGTAAGGCTTATGACAGAGTGTCTTGACAGTTTCTGGACAGTGCACTTCAACATATTGGTCTACCACAACAATGGATCCAGCTGATTCAAATGTGCACTATACAGTTCAAATGACAGTGACAGTCAATTAATGGCAATCAGAGCTTTTTTCCCCAATAGGGGGCTAAGACAAGGCTGTCTATTGTCACCTTATTTATTTATCATATGCCTACAATTTTTATCAAGCCTAATTCAATAGACATTGGACAACATGCTACAGGCAGGTTTTAACCTAGGGAGAGGAACACCAAAAGTCTCTCACTTAATGTATACGGATGGCAACATATTGTTTATTGAATGCACAACATCAGCAGTAAAAACAATTAGCTCAAAACCTGGATGATTTTGCAAGGTTCTCAGGGCAAAGGATAAATTTTGACAAGTCTTCCATTCAATTTAGCAGAAACACTGATCAACATATGTGGAGCTACATCTGCTATTACCTAAACATACACAGGACTGGCTTGGTGGAAAATACTTCGGAATGGAAATAGAGCCGCTACAATCTAAAAGGGCAACATATAAAGCACTGGTACAGAAGATGAGGGCAAATTTTGATGATTGGAAGAACATATCATTATCCATAGCATGTCGCATAACTCTAGTTAAGCATATACTCACAACAATGTCACTATACCCAATGGGCATCTTTCACATACCAAAGACGATACTAAAGGAAATAGATTCAATAACAGTAAGATTCATTTGGAAAGGAGACTCAGAACATACAAGAGTAAATTGGATCTCCTGGAAGCCAATGTGTTTACCAACTAAGATGGGAAGTTTGGGATTGAGATCAACCAAGCAGATGAACACAGCTTTACTAGCTAACCATGCTTGGAATGTGCTGATGGACATAAACTCATTATTTATAAAGATATTCAAAGCGAAATACTGCAGAAATGTAGACATTATTGAGTGCAGGATAAAGCCGTCAGATAGCTGGGCATAGAGGTCAGTGTTGAAAGGAAGGGATTTGTTAAGAAAACACCTGAGGTGGGAGGTCAGAAAAGGAGACAAGGTTGGCGTTACAGAGAATTAGGTCCTAGAATGTACTACGCAGATGTTAGGAAAAAGGGAAATGTTAGTACAAGAACACACCAACATGAAAGTAGAACAAATAATTTATTTCAATAGAAAATTGAGGTTGGATCTTTCAAACGTTATGTTCCCACCACAGGCAGTAAAAAGGATACACGCGATACATCTCCCTACAACAAGAGACATGGATGACAAGATAATTTGGGCCAATACGAAAGATGGAGTATATACAGTCAAGTCAGGTTATTGGTCACAAAGAGGATTAGTTGACATGTCCAATGACCAGATAGGGAACTGGAAACAGTTATGGAAACTCAAGATATCAAGGAAGGTGCCACTTTTTGTATGGAGAGCACTGAAAAATGCACTTCCAACAATCCAAAACCTATACAAAGAGGCATTCAGACACATGAAACATGCCAATGTGCTTAACACAAAGACCAGAAGATGTAGAGCACTTGTTGCTTAACTGTGAGAATGCAAAAAGGACATGGAGGGCTTCAGAGCTGGGATTTGACTTTGATCAAGGACAACCAGTAAGTTTCGGGTCCTGGTTTTGGAACTGGTTCACGACGGCACCGCTGAAAGATCAAGTCATACACTCAATGCACATTATGTGGAAGATTTAGTTACAGAGGGATCAATTAGTTTTTCATAATTAGAGGGAACAACCACGGATAAGAGAAGAGTTGGCATTAATGGAAGTGGCAGGGGATAAAAAAAGACAAACAGGTATAGACCAAGAAGATGTGCATATACAAGACAGACAATGCAGACAATGCAGACAATCCGATGAAACAATATTTAGCCACCCACAAATTAGACCAACTTTAAATATAGATGGGGCATTCTGGTACAACCACTTATATGCTTCTGCAGCGTGGACGATTGTTCATAGTCTTCCCTAACAAGGAAGAACGGAGGTAGCTAACTTTTCGGCAGCATCACCTCTAGAAGCGGAAGCAACGACATGCCTTCAGGAAGTACGAGCGGTAGCAGAACAGGGACTATCGGAACTACAGGTTCGGACGGATTTCACAATCCTAACTAGCCTAATCAATGATATGAAGAAAGCCCCTCCAACGGAGACGGGGACTATAGAAGAGGAAATTAGGCATCATATGTCCTTTTTCAGAAAATTTTGGTGTTTTAAAGTCCCTAGGGAAGTGCTTAAGCAGGAACATAACAATTCTAATCAACTAAAATGTAATGTACTAAACTGTAGTCTAATATAATGTATAACCATTTTCTCAAAAAACAAATCGTTGTCGATGGGTGGAATATTAAAAATAGCAACACAAACATTGATTTTCTTATCGAAATTTATTCGAATATGGTAGTAGTATCAAGGTCCAAAAATTTCTTAGCCTAATATCTTGTATTTCGCACATTTGTTCTATTTTTGAAACAGTTCAAGAAGCTGATATAATCCCCACTCATCAATAAGTGTTTAATATATATATATATATATATATATATATATATATATATATAAATAGGTCGAGCATTTCACCAAATCAAAATTGTAGATGTTTACACTCATAATGTTGATTTTTTTACATACTATTTTCTTAAAATTTTATGTGTTTTATCTCCAATATTGACATTCTTAAGTAAAATCTTGTACTTTATGAAAAACTATTGATACTTTTCACATTTTGATAATATTTTTATATGGAGCAAAGTGCTTATGTGACCCCCAATTGTTTGAAAAATACATATATACCCTCTAGTTTTTTGAAAAATAAATAAGTTCGGTGGCCCTTAAACTATCACGATAATTTACTTTTGGCCCCTTAATTTTTTGAACATTTTTTGCCTCTCAACTTACAAAACTGTCGAGTTCTGGCCCTTTCGTCAGGTCAAAGCGTCAAGTTTGGTCAACAACAATAATTTTAAGGGCAAACAGACATTTTCATATTTCTTTTTTCATATTTCATTTTCCATTTATATTTTGGCAAAGTATTGGGAAAGACCGTCTTTCCATAAGCATATGGAAATACGGGGTTGAATTGAAATTATAGAAAGGTAAAAAGTTTTAGTTGCAATATTAAAATTTTATTATGCAACATGTATGAGTGATAAGTTTATGACCCGATTAATACAACCCAAAAATTTAATTTTGATTTCTTCAAATTTGCAAGTTAAACCTTGATTTTTCCATAACTTATCCAAAAACCGTATTTCAAAAGACGAACTCTTATATTTTTCCACATTTTTCCCCCTTCCCCTTTCTAATAAAACCGTACACCGCGGCGGCGATGTTAGAGGACTATCTTGGTCAGCAGCGCAGTCTTGCCAAAATGAAACTTGTTTAATGTTGCAATCAGAAATTGAAAAAGACCCACCCTGCACACGCTGGTAACGGAAACACAGAGGCAGCAGACCCCACGATGAATATACTGGTCAGCGGGAAAGAGGTGATTACGGCACTAACGGTGAAAGGAACAATCGCAAAGGATATCGGCGGCATTCATGGCACGAGCAGGTGACGCCGGGAACGGGGGCCTCAGCTGCGCCATTGATTGCAATTACTGGCGGAAAATTCTAGGCGCACTCGGGGGCAAAATTCACACCAGCAGGGTTTAATCTTTTGGCAAATAATGTCATGAGGAAAAATCAAGGCGCACTCGAGAATCGGCGAAAGATTTTATAGCCATCGGAAGCAGCCCTTCCCCTTCCTTGCCGTTGTTAAGCGGACCGCCTCCAGGGTTTGAATCAATTCATACTCAGGGCTTAATTTTTCCTCTTAAACTAATGAAATCTACAGATGTTCAATCAGCAGAGTAGCGCAGTGATGATTTAATTGCAGGAAAGGGGAAGGGGAAGGGGAAGGGGAAGGGGAAGGGTGA
>JAULKM010153869.1:0-17005 GCA_032355605.1 Rubia tinctorum
CATAGCTTCTTTCCAGATCACATAGTTTCTTTCCGTGAGAAGATCTGACACAATTACAAGGCTCGCATGATCAGAAGCTGTGAGAAGCAATGGATCATCCGGTTTGATTCTCACAAAACCTTCAAGATCAGCAGCAGCATTGGTGTTATTTCCATTCACTGATCCAGTGCTCATGTTGATCAGTTGAATCAAAAACTCAAGTAATCGTTTAAGCTGAATTCGGATCTAGAGCCTGAAGCTCTGATACCATGAAGAAAATAGCAAGCAAACAAGATCAAGCTCAAAATTGAGCTTCAGAAAACTAATTGAAGACAAATGAAAACTGAGGGAAAATTTTTCTGATTTGATTAAATTAACTTCAATACATCAAGTTCTCCACTATATATACACAGATCAAACATTAACTAACTATCAATCTCAACTAACTATCAAACTAACCAAGCTAAACAGATTTCAGTTGACAAAAACCATCAATAAAACTGGTTGGAGCTTCAACTGTTTTTCCCGCCAAACTGATGTTTTGCTGATGGTTGTTGCTGTTGCTGCTGTGATTCTCATATTCCTTCAAAAAGCCTTATACAGCACGGCCACCAGAAGCTCTGAAGGCTTCAGCTCTGCAAAATTTTGGGACATATACGCAGGAAGCCGGGCGAGAAGGCCCAGTCATGGAAAGTCTGAAGTTGCACCAATTCCATCTCAAGTCTCTGGATGGTGAGCTACAAAGATCCAGCAACCCCTCGCTCTAACTCAAGATCTCCCTCAGAAACAGTGGCTCTCTAACGAAGGTGTTGCGCAGTGAGCTCTTTGACACTTTGACGGAGTTTAACAGCCTCTCGCTAAATAGCGATCAGCTCACCACGAACCTCCGCAAGTTCCAACTGAACTGCAAAGGTCGCACAAAGATGCTGCAAATATATATTCCTGACAAAAAGAAGGAAAGAAAGTAACACAGTCAATGCGAGTTAGGAAGATAAGGCTAAAGAAAATAATAGTAAACAAACAACAACGAAGACAAACACACACACACACACCCACCTCTAAAGTAGCAAAAATGATGCGGTCGGTAGTGTCAGAGGATGAGGATATGTTCAAGGCACAATCTGTAAGATAGGCGTTATAGTTCTCCAGGGGAAGGACTTTGGACTAGAACTCCTTACAGGACTGCGGATCCCGGATGATTTTGGGGCCCTCAGCAGCATGGGTAGCAGAAATAACCATAAGAGTGAGAGCGAATTACAGGAGTCAAGAGGACAACAGGAACAGAAGGAACTGCCAAGGGCAAAGAAAGGCAGAGATGAAGGAGACTTCTTAGGGACCACCTCCGAGGCATGGTCTTTCTCATTTTTTTTCCAAAGTTTGGCGGCACTTATAGACCAACTTATCCGCATCCTTAGTAATAGGTTTGGAAGGCTCGAAACTATCAGAGATAGCAATGGCATGATCAGGGCGGTTCTCCTCCCCCTTAGTATCGTCACCACGTTGATTGGGATACCCAGATGAAGTTGCACGATGTGACAAGCGAGAAAGATTACCAATAAAGCTAGCCATCGACATACCTGAAAAAGAAAAAAAGATCCAGAAAGGAAATTCAGAACAAACACTCCCAAGAAAAACACGTAAAATAACTTAAATAAGCAGAAATGGATAGGCAGAGTCAGTCATGTACCCTGGAGATCACCATCGCCACCTAAAGGGATAACACCGATGTGAAAATAAGGCAAGCCAACAATGTAAAGAACATAGTCATTAAGTTCAAAATCACACTTCACCGAATACTCTCCTAGGGTGGAAGAAAATTGGGTCAGGGAAGCATCTCCCCCTGACCAGGGTTGGCGCCCCGTGCCTTGGTGGGGCTAGCAGGGAAAACCATGATAAGAGAAAAGTGAAGAGGGGGAAGACTTTTGGAATTCTCTGGAAATTTGTGAAGAGAAGCTTGAACCATTGTTAGGGTCCCTATATTTATACGTGTTTCAGAACGATGTCGTTTTGGACCCTTGTGACGTCCGTCTTTCATGGTGTGAGGTCGTACCAATATTGGTTTAGGCAAAAAGGTGTCGACCCATGACTGACTCGTACGTTTATATGGGCCTTACAATGTAAGCCCATCAGCCAGTCGGTCAACAGTTCAGATTTATGAAAAATATTTGGTCGCAACTTTGTGAATGATCCTGGTATTAAAACTTTATGCATATGTGAGGTTAAATATTAAGGATTCAATAATATTAAAATAACATTTAACAAACAGATTATACATTAAAGATTAAAATACATAAAAATAAATATGGTTTCATATACGAAGTAATTTGTTTGAAATAAATGTTCAGATCAAGTCTAAGCTAAACAACTAATATCTGGTGGAAAGAATGATAACATTAAAAACTACAGGCTCAACACCATTTAGAAGCTCGAAGTAGAGTGTGTCCTCAACCCTGAATTCCTCAGCATCAAGAAACTCGCTAAAACCCTTCGGCTTCAGGGTCTTCTGCCTCATGTTCCCCGAGTAGTGATGTGGTACTCCTTTCCATTGCACCTGAGTACAACAGGTAACTTGTATGGCGGTAGAAGCTCCACAATCTGGCTAGGGATACATTAAATTATAAACAAAAAACCACATTTAGTACATATGAAAGTAGTCTATAGAAAAAAGTTAATTGAAAACAAAATACATGTGTAATAGGGAGGACTTACCAGAATTGGAATTGACCCGAAGTTCGTCTGGGTCAAGGTGCAGATAAAGTGAGAAATGACTCATTGAGTGTAGTCTGCAGACGTTCACCATCCGAATCGTTACGGATCTGCATTGGTCGATGAAATTAATAAAAATTAAATTAGAATATAAGTAATAAAATAAAAGGAATTTAAATCTAAACAAAAAATCGCTCACCTCAATTGGTAAACATATCGAACCAGCATTGTTAGCCATGTTTCTGGAAATTCATATTGCCACTGATGATAAATATTATGATAAATAGAAAATGGTTTGATAAAAATCAATTCAATTAATCTTTTTAGTCGGCCAGACCTTGCACATATTAGTCAATCTAAGATATGACTTGGCCGACATGTTTGAGCGAGGCTGCTGACATGCCAATTCAAAATAATGGCATGATCGACATGGTTGAGCTACGTTGCTCAACCTTCGGTAGAACCAATTAGTTAACCAAGAAGAGTGCGACGTCTCATACAATATTAACTACAGAAAATATGAACGAACGGGGTCACACGACGATCGCTCCATATTTAAGAGAATCGATAGACCAGCGATGTCGCATTCAAACGTGTCAGATACATTAACAATGGCAGAAAATGGGAAAAAGAAAGATCCTAAACCTAAAAATTAGGCTACATTGACGGGGGAGAACATAAAACCAAAATTTGTACACCCTAGAACTTAATTCTAGAACCCTAATCCATAGAAAGTTCAAAACATAAAAAAATACATTTTCACACCATATACATAACAATTTTAAGGAAAAACATAAAAACAAAAGTAATATAACCACATCTAGAAACTTACCTTCGAGAAGATGGGCAGGCGAAACTATTGAAATTCGAGGGAAAGTTGAATGTTTAAAGTGATTTATAAGGTAGACTTCATATATATAGTCATTATGAATTCTGCCTCGGCCGGTGAGATGTTGCATAGCAGTCAACTTATTGATATCGGACTGACGTGTGAGCGAAATTTGTTAATCTAAATGTGGGCCTCACTATTTCAACCACTAGCATACCAATGGGTCTATGTTTGACCAAAGCTTTTATTAATTGATCCTTGTGAATTCTATCTCGGCATGTGCGATGACATATGTCAATAAAATTTAGCAAAATTTGACTGACATATAACCAATGCCAGCTAGCCTGAAAGTGGGATTGACCATTTCAGCCCACTGGCATAGCAACTAGGCCCGTGTTTGACCTAAACAAATATAATTGGCCTTAATAACGGTTAATAATATATTAGATACTACTAATTGAAATTTACACATGTCCATAAACTTTATTAACGTCTAGTTCAATTGTAATCGATTTTAACATAACCGGTAAACTTTTCAACTTTTACAATTAGGTCCCTCCAAGAAGGTGGGGGGGAGGGGGGGAAGGGGGACAAAATGCAAAATTGGGGATACCCAATTATCTAAATCACATTGTCACAATCATGTTGTTCTAATTTAGGCATCAAGGAACCGAGGTATTCTTCCCTCATTTTTATTAGTATTCCATTAATACCCTTACGATGAGCGTTATTAATTAGAACGATAAACTCCACCACATAGAATCACACAAAACTACACATTCTAATTTTTTATGTATTAAAAAGACAATTAAATTCCGTCCAGCGTTTATTTTAAGGTGCTAGTACGTGGTCTAGAGTAAATTGTATATGATTACTTTTAAGTATGCAAGGGTTAATCGGGAGATTTTATGGAGGTTTTTGTGGAATCATGCCAGTTTGTTTATCACTTTCGGAGATTATAAGTTTGACTGAGGATGGAAAAGGTCCCGTCTGGGACTATTGGAATCAATTTTGGGACTGCTGGTGTACTTTTTGATTTTTGCACTTAGGTCCCTCCAACAAAGTGGGAGAAGTCAAAATGCAAAATTGGAGATACCCTTACATAATTCACTAAGTCATGACCAAGATGTTCCGATTTGGTCATGCACAAGTCAATGGAATGGGATCAAAATTTTCTCAGACAGTGTATGACAAAATTTTGTGAAAATTTACACTATGACCCAAACTTCGTTGCATGTTCACTACGCTTCAGAACTCCGCACCCGAACATTAGGACAAATGTTTGATATGGAGACTATGCATACTGTCTAAGAGAGGCGTGAACCGGGTAATCGTCTGTCATTTTGTTAGTATTCCTTTAATAACCTTATGATAAGCGTTATGAGAACAACAATTTCCATCACATAAAATGACATGAAATTTCATTTTCTTGGTTTTTTATGAAATAAAAAGGTAATAAAATTCTATCCAACAGATTTTTAAAAACGAGTACATGGTCTAGAGTAAATTGTAGATGATAACTTATAAGTATATAAGGGTCATTCAGGAAGAATTTGTGGAAGTATATGTGGGAATAAGACCAGTTTCTTTAGTATCCTTTATTAGTTTAAGTTCGACTGTGGGTGGCGAAGTTTTTTTTAGGGACAACTGTAATCGAGTTTGGGACAGTCGATGAACTTTTAATTTTTCCACTTAAGCCCTCTAAGAAAGTGGGAGAAGTCGAAATGTAAAATTGGAGATAACATTTTGTTATTCACATTTTCAGAACAATGTTGTTCCTATTTAGGAATAAATGGGTGGTCTGAAGGGGCCGCAATTTTAACATGTATTATTTACGACACTTTTCAAAAAATAGACTGTGGCCCTTATGAATGACCTTGCAAATGCATCGCACAAAATGAACCACAAAACGAAACCCAACTGACGTCTGTCGACCTGAAATTTTCTGCAGGAATCAAAATTTTCAGCCAAAATTTTAACCAAATTTCACCCCAATCCTATTTCATGTCAATAATATTCAATACCAACACCCATTTTCAATCTCCAATACACTTCCTCCAAACCCAACTCCACGTCATCCTTTCCATTTACACTATTACAACCACTAAAGAGCTCAATCAAATTCATTCTCCCAAACATCAACAAGTACCCTAGGATGGAGCATCTTCGAGTTCAAATTAAGTGAGGCAGTTTTCCATCAATTCCATGTTCATTTTGCAATTTTATTACCATGCCTTCTATATGTTTTTTTCCTCATTGATCAATGATTGAATATTTTCATGAAGTATGATGATTATGTTACATGTTTATTAGAGTATATTGTTTGTGTTTCCAAGATAATGCAATGTTTGTAAGGAGTGAGAAAAAAGGCTTAGATTAGGGTTGATTGTGGACAATAATCAAATCTTCGTATGAACACAAGTTGAATGTGTGACGTCGGTTGCAGTTAATCGTCCCATACGATGGTACCGAATGTTGACCGACATTGCATTTTCTAGGAAATGACTGAAACATCTATGAATGTCCGACGTCGCTCATCAGTCGGACTCTGCAATTCCAGTCTATCCTGCATGCGACATTGCTTTAAAGCAGATCAGGTACTTTTTCCATGTTGAGATTAATGTTGTCTGCATTTGACTATATTATGTGTATATTATTTGGGGACTGCCCAATTCTAACATAAATTTAATTCATGTGTATTGGTTTTAATAGGAAAAAAAGAGTTATCAGTGGACTTTCAGCACAGACTTGTCATTTCCCTAGTTCCCCAAACATGGTTAATGTCGTACAACGTAGACAAGGGAGGTTCAATACAATTAATGTTTCAATTTCATATCAACCTTATGTATTTTACTATATTCTAACATTTATTGGTAATAAATGTTCAAGTTATGTGGGTTTTTAAAATGTTATTGAATCCCACATTAATTGAACAACAATTGATTGTTGTATGATGTTTACCAATTTCACAAGTTTTGGATTATTAAATAACATGTAACGGCTATTGACGAACTATTGTTTGTTTCATAAAATATTAAATATTATAATATTGTACGGGAACCGATATCTCCACTATTTATTTACGACATCGCAGACACCAGTGGAGAGACGACACCGAACCAATGTTGCATTAACCGGTGTCGATTTTTTTTGCGACGCTGCCCACTCAAAATGACATCCTATTCAATAGCATTCCACGTCAGTAGCCACACGACGTGGGTGCCCAAGATCATGAAATGTCGTAGACCGTGAGACGTCACTCTTATTTACCCGCAACATTAGCTTGCATGAAGTTGCAGTCATCCTCTCCTATCGTCTGCCATCTAGCTATGACCAACGTAGGTTCTTATGCATACTAACATCGGCCTAAACGAAGTCGCAGTTAGGGTTGCCTATTGTTGGCCTTCTATTGCTTGGATCAACGTCAGTCACAAAACCTGCCGACGTCGATCCAGAACCAAGATAAAATATAATTTTTACCTCGGTTATGAACCAAGGTAAAAAATATTCTTTTTACTACGATAGTATTTTCCTTTGTTCTTTTGGGACTAAAAACTGAGGTAAAATGTCCTATAGAACCGAGGTAAAATGTCATGTTTCTTGTAGTATCTTCCCATACATTTCACAGAGCTAGGAATTCCCCACCATATTGTGCTTTACTGCTGTTTCGTTACACCAATATTTGAACTCCTCGATTGACAGTGAGTCATGCATCGCTCCTATGATTCTCCCCTGAATACTTTCCAATTAGGTAGACACCCTAAATTCTTCTGTGTTGTACGCATTATATGCCAGATGCACCACCGGTACTTCGACTGTGGAAATACGGTCTCAATGGCCTTGCCTACATAAAAATAAATATGGCCACCAAGATGAAGCGATGCAAACACATTAGATAAAACTGGCTCAAATAGTTACCATCACTAACACCTTTATACTATAAATAATTTGCCAACAACATGACACATACTAGACATTTTCAGTTTAAAAGGAAGAACAAGTACAACATTAGCAATGCTAATAAATGTACATAGTTTGGAAACATAGCAGGCACATTCCATTCACTAATCAAATTTAAGAGAATCTGGTACCTATGTCTTTCACCATATACTTGCAACTAGTCTTGCACATTTTAGTCGAATGTGTTGGATCCACTGATATGGATTTGAATGACTAGCTTTTTTATAAACCATAAGGATCCTACACATCAATCATTATCTCATTGTTCAATAAACATATTTGACCATTAATTTGTTTACCCACGTATAATAACTGTAAATAAAAAATTGATATTTAGAAACTATTTGATATGAGGAATTCAACGATATTACACACGATAATGTTATTTCTTGTATATCTATTCAAATTTGGAATCAAATTTTGATTAAAAAATTGTGTAAGAAAAGAAGGAACGATATCTATCAATCATTATCACCTTAAGGTTTGGTATTTATAGTACAAAAAGAAGGAACGATTTCTGGCCACCCGTCCGTTGCGACTCGCGACACATTCCTCGCGAGTCGCGACCGAGACTAAATTCAACATCTTGATTTGTTTCTTCTTCTTGACTCAAGTCCTCCTGTTCACATCACTTTTCTTTAATCCCTCTAGTCTTCAAAGCTCAAAAGAAGGTCTTCAAATCTTACAAGATAGTCTCGAAAGTCTTCAAAATCTTCCAACATTTGTCTTGTCACACAAAATCCCCTAGAAAAGTAATAAAAGAGCAAAGTCGCTCTTAACTCATCTTAGACAATTTCAAGGCAAAATGTCGTATCTAGAGTGCAAAAGTGTACAAAAGTGAATCAAAAGATCCCAAAATAACCGTATAAAATGGACACATAACATGCCATTATATCAATGAACAAATACTGAACCAAAATCGCTCCATAAATATCTTACCTCTACTCCCTGTAGGGAGACGCTGTCGATGCGCCGCCACTAGAGTTTACCAAGGTGCCTGCACAGAAGAATAAGACACATGGAAAATAAACTAGCGACTCGCCCTCAGACATTGGTGAGATGGGCAAAATCGGCAATTGTGTGCAAAAGGAATAAAAATGTGGGGCAGAAGGAATGGGAGCCGCCGTGTCAGAGGGTGGGACAAGATGTAAAATTTCCAAATTCAATCGACAAGTGTGAGGAGTTGCCAAGTTGGAAGCGTGCCAAGGGAGAGGGAGGTGGTGACACATGGAGTTGGGTCCAGTGACGTACACGCTACATGTCACTTTATACTCCATCCATCCCAAATCAAATTGCACATCAATCATTATTACATTGTTCGATAAACATGTTTGACCATTAATATGTTTACCCACGTATAATAACTGTAAATAAAAATTGATATTTAGAAACTATTTGATACGAGAAATTTAATGATATTACACACGATAATGTTATTTCTTGTATATCTATTCAAATTTAGAATCAAATTTTGATTAAAAAAATAGTGTAAGAAAAAGTAAGTGTGCAATTTTAATGGAAGGGAGGGAGGGAGGGAGTATTTCTTCCTTGTCTATGGGTTGAAACTGCAAAGACAGGGAATAGGACAAGAAAGATAAGTCAATAGTGGATCAATGAAAACTCTCTTCTTTCGAACTTAATTCAGAATTGGGTAAGGAAGAAACAGAAGCACTCAAAAACTTCCTTCTGTCCGAATTTTCTTGCATTGATTCAATTTGTTCATATACGCACATAATAATAAAGGGATTTCTGATTTGAATCAATGAGGCCGGAGTCGGAGTCCCGGGAAGTGATCTTGGGTGTGGACGGCGGCACGACCTCGACGCTGTGCGTTTGTATGTCTCTCTTCCCTTTCGCCGAAGACTTGCCGGACCCTCTTCCGGTTCTTGGCCGGGCGGCTGCAGGTTGCTCCAATTACAACAGTGTTGGGGGTAGGATCAAACTTTTGCATTTCTTGTTGTTTCTTTCATGCCCTGCATTCCTTTTCATTTAATGGAATCATTTCTTGGTAGTGGAATACTTTTGTGGCCCCATTAGGGAAATGCATGCATGATTTAATGAAAATTATGATGATTTCTGGTAGAGATGAGTATGACTCTTTATTTTGGGTTGTGTTATCAGAAGAGGCAGCCAGAAATACATTGGAGAAGGTTATGAAAGAGGCTGTTTCAGTATCAGGGGTGAACATATCAGCTGTTATAGCTGTTTGTTTAGGAGTATCTGGGGTTAACCATCCGAAGGATGAAGAAAAAATATCAACATGGGTAAGGTATGGTATATACTATATGGGCTGTGCCAGCCACTCTGCCTCATTTCGGAATATTTCATCATCATCCATAATTGTTTGAAGTTTAATGCATTGCATCTTCCCCGACTCCATATTACGATTTTGCAAGCTGCTAGTCGTTTCTGGCGGATAGATCAATCCCTAGGATTTTTGTTGTTTGACCTTTGCAATACTTCTCTTTCCGTATCCCTCTAATACGCGTTAGGTGTTTAATTAAGGATGTGTCCAACTTTGTCCTCGTTAAATTCATTTGTATAGACAGTGCCCCCATTAAGTAGTGCAAATGTTGGTTGGTTTAGTTGAACTCCATGAATTTTGTATACCTGGGTACTGTAGCTTTGATTCGATAATTAAATACCTAGGCATCATTTAGTGGAGTTTCAGATATACCATGTCTTCTTGAATTGTTCTCTTATTTTTCTCATCTATTAGGAGTATAATTATTTCATAAAAAAAAAAAGAGAGAAGAAGAGGATCACTCATATTGAGATGGAAAGAGGATAACACAGAAATAACAATGAAAAGTGGGAATTTGGGCTGTATTTAATTATAAATGAAATCATATGTCTCGATAGAATACAGAGAAAATAATACTGTTACTATTGGATCCAGTGGTATAGAGGATTAAACTTGCTTCTGTTGTTTAGTAAACCTGGACTACAATTTTGGTGTTTATCTTTTCCTACCTTCATTTTGGCTCTATTCATAGTTAGTTTCTGATCAAAGAGTCTAGAGGATGCTCTTTTCTATTTGTCGAATGTGCCTGAGTTCAATTTGGAATATTTCAAGCTACTAGATATGTCTCATTCAGGTCTCCAGCTTTTCTTGCTTCCCCGAGCCTATTATATTTTTACCTGTTGTGGTCCAGATTTACCTTTATTATAATGTAAAGCCTTTCAATCATAATGCCACCCTGTCAAACTTCCAAGTGGCATAACTATATATCACCAAGGAATAACACACATTCAAGAGTTATAAAAATAGACAGGAATGCCTTTTGCATTCGCTTTACCATGTGCTAACTTAATTTCTACTCACTAAATTTATCTCCTAAACAGATACGGTACATCTCTTAAATTATAGTAGTATCAGTTTACCTCTGCCTGGATATTACAGTGTGTTAATCACTTGATGCAATGAATAATGATAACACTGATGTGGTGCTACATTGATGTTGATTATTGAACATGTTTCTTTCTTCTCCTTCTTCAATTTTCTTTATTTTTTTTTTGATAAATATAGTTCAGAGAGTGATTGGATCATGTTAGGGGAGAAAAAACCCTGATAAGCTGTGTGTTATTTTTTTTTGCATTTTGGTGCCCTTGTACCAGTAGAATACACTTGGTGGAATTATGCAGAGCTTTCTAATTTGGATATCGTTTCTTGTCGTTCGCTTTTTGATGGGCATACGACTTGAGATAGTGTCTTCCTAGGTGACTTCCTTTTATAATTGCTGCCACAGATGCGGAGAAGATGTAAAAAGATTCATTGACATTTCTCTGTACTCCCTCCGGTCTTCTAATATTGCCCCTCTTCTTAATTCACAAAGTTTTTTGAAAAGTGAAATGAGTGGTGGAGGTTGAATTGGGAGAATAAGTAAAATGAAAGGATGAAAACAATCTAGGATTTTCCAAAAGAGGAAAGCGCCAATATAAAAAGACCATCCTAGAAAGGAAAGGGTGCCAATATAAAAGACCGGAGGGAGTATATAAGTTGACAAGATATTTTTTTTACCTTGAATACTTTGGGTACCTTTATGCTTTTTATCCACCAATATCATCCTAGTCCTTTTTCCCTTTCTTTTCTTGTCCTCGTTTCCACTGATGCCTTCTATTCCGTACTCTGAAGATCAGACAAGGTTTCGGCAGATTCTTGTCTGCTTTTCAGGTTGCTTATAGTGTTTATTTAATTACTTTAGGATCTGGGAGTTCGTATTCGAGTCTGGAATTAAGGTGAACTTTCCGATATGTTGGCTACATCTGCCGTCTATTTAAAGTGGGTAGTCTTTGTGATTGACACTAGTGGAACCTTAAATAGTAGATAAGTATCACCATGCACCAAAGATGGCCAGTGTGTCATGATCAGTGTAGTTAATTCCAATTCTTCCCCTGCCTGACACCTTTCAGCAGTAAAGATCTGAGAGCGAGTCAGTTCATCTTGCACTAATGATTCCATTCTTGTTTTTTATTATAAAACTAGTAACCTTTAACATGGTAACTGTTTGCCTAATTTTCTGATGCATAGTATAGCAGGCAATTGATCTCATAAGTGTATATGAAGAACTTTCTGACAATAAATAAAATTGAAGGAAGTGAAGCATCAGAACCTCTTTTTTTTTGTGCAGTAATAAATTACTATTCCATGAACTGATTCCGTAGGCTATTATTACCATTTTATTAAATTCTTTCATCAATGTTGTCTCAGTGAGTTGTTCTTCTCCAACTTCTTTGTTCACCTCTTGTTCCTCGTTTTTATATTGGATGTGATTGGAAGTTGGAAAAAGAAAAGCAAACTGGTTTATAAGCCTGAAACCTCAAGGTTTGTTAATTTTGACTTCATATTTTACAGGGATATGTTTCCTGCTCATGTAAGTATATATGTCTGCAATGATGCTATAGCTGCTCTTGCAAGTGGGACCTTGGGGAAACTTCATGGCTGTGTGCTGATTGCTGGGACAGGATGCATATCGTATGGATTTACTGAAGATGGAAGGGAAGCTCGGGCCGCTGGTGCTGGACCCGTATTGGGTGACTGGGGAAGGTATATTCCTGCCTCCTAAGTTATCTTTCTTGCACAGATTCAACCTCATTTATATTTTCTTCTTTGTGTATATTTTTCCTGGGTATACGAAGACTTGGAATAGATTTTTACGATGTCTTGAGTTTGTTACAATATTCAACACTTGAAGATCATTATCTTCTAGAATTTATTTTTTTAGTGAAAATGTTCTGTAGGTTTCTGTGTATTGTGACTATTGTTCACTCGTTGTCATCGATAGAATAATTTGTCTACTGCAAATAATATATTAGCCTAAATGGTCTGATTGTAGAATGAAATTATACATGTCAACGAAGATTAAATAGTGCGGAATTTATTACTAGAGCATACGTTGTACGTGAACAAGAGTGGCCCAGCTATATCTGGAAACAGTAGATGGAGCGTGTCAGTACTTCAGTCCTTATCAAGAGTACTCTTCTTTGATGTGCTGATCAGCAGTATAATAAACTAGATTTTACATCATTGTTTTGTTTACTTTCACCATGGTTTTCACGAGGATATTATTGTAACTGATATTTCTTGCATATCAGAATTTAGATAGATGTTAAAAGATGTGATTGGCAGATAGATATTTCTTGCACATTAGATAGATGTTAAAAGATGCGAATAGTAGATAGACACTTCTTGCATATTAGATATAGATGTTAAAAGATGTGAATTTTTTGCAATCTTGCATTTTTTCTCAGTCTAGCAGTAAGCACCCACAGAATTAAAAAGAGAAAAAAAGGTTACCTTGTATTAATAATGTGAGATACGGTTGTCAACATCAAGCCCTTATAGGCCAGGCTCTTTCTCTCCCAAACCCCACAAGTGGAATTCGGTAATGTTGATTGAATAAAAAAACAGAGATCCTATATAGCTACACCTGTTATGGGACCAGGCCAATTTTTAGAGCTAACATGAGTTTTATGCTATACTGGTTTATGGAGTAATTCGATTCAGATTTTCCTGTCAATCTGTCATCAATCAGCATATAGAACCCTCGTTTGGACCTGTACTGACTTTCTTGGTTTGACTATTTTCTTGATCTGACCACTATTATTCTCACTTAACAAACACTTGCACCGGATCTCATCCAAACTCTGCAGTTGAATATGCTTGGGGGAGAGTTGTACTAGAATGGGTGACCCTCTCGAGAATCCCTCGTTTTGTACCGTTTAACGAATATGAGCTGATCCCACATAGTGGAATAAATGCTTAATTTTTGTAATTATGTTGTTTGCACTTAGCAGAGGGTGGTGTAAGAGGGATGCGGAGAAGGGAGTCACTTTAGCAATACAGAGAACTATAAAGCTAAAGATATATCTCTATATAACGACTAAGCCTTTATCCCACCATACGGTTCTAAAGTTGTGTCGAATACTAAACAAAATGCTGCAAAATTGACTCAGATGTAAATAGAATGAGCTAAGCATTTTGCTTCCTGACTTTTTGCCATGTTCATTTAATAATATTTGCATTACATGACTGATGTCAGCATGTGAGCTGATGGCTCTTTCCTTGCTGCTAGTTTCAGATTAGATCCAGATTTGGCTTCCTCATGCTGTTACCTTAAAGCTGGAAAAGATGTATGATGTTGATTACATGTGTTTGTTTGAGCTCTATGAATGAATATATCTTTAAATGAGCATCTTTGTGCGCATTCTGCAATATCTTTTATGCACTCTGCTGCTTTTTCCTCAATTTCCATGGCTGATTTTGTTGCGATTTACGAATCACTTCACTTACTATTATTATTGTTATCTATATTCTTATTATGTCAAATATGTGTTGAACTTGTATGCTCAAGACTGTTTTAAGGTCTTGATTTCCGATAAAGGATGATTGAAAAAAGTTTGGTAGTGGAAAATGCTGAAGAAGCAATAGAAGTATTGGGGAGCTTTTTGGGCTTATTATTTATTTCCAATTAATCTGCGGTGGAAGCCTTTTAACATAGAAGTGAGATATTCCTGCTGAAATGATCTTAGCCTTGTACCTGGTCGTTTCTGGCATCTTATAAAAAATGCTGGTCCCATACAGTGGCTATGGAATTGCTGCTCGAGCTTTGACAGCTGTAATGAGGGCTCATGATGGCCGTGATAGACAGACACTACTCACTAGTCGTATTTTGGATTCACTCGGCCTTTCTTTACCAGAAGAAATTATTGGGTATGCTGTCGATGATATATCAATACTTATAAGGTTTTCCCATATTTTCTTTGATGAAATGCTATTTATGTGCAACTAAAAATCTATCAGGGTTTAGGTGCGCAAGTGTGTTGTTTTTTACTATTTTTAGATTTTACCTTCTGAACACATTGAACTAACCTGAAGAGCTTTGTTAGAAAAATTGACATGGTAATTCTTTTGTTTTCTTTGAAAACAATTGACCTGTAACATTTAGAAGAGGTATTGGAGCTTTGTCTTGCATTTAAATTTTCAAGCTTGTAAACTACTTTTACCACAGTTCTCTTTTAAAGTTCCTGAAAATATTTAAATGTAATTTGATTTGGTTGCTTGCGCATGAAGTGAGTTAAGACTGTTAAACTACTACAGTTCCAGGACTTTTTTTCACGAAGCTCTGAAGAAACAAGTCACGATTGTCTGACTTGGATTCTATTTATCTTAGATTTATTGTTTGAAGCATTTTTGATCTGAAGCCACGATGTATGTCTTTAGTTATCTGGCCATGCCTTCGAAAATATGATGGTAATTGTGAAGCAAGTCTTGGACTACAAATTTATGATTACTGCTAGAGCCTTATGTGACATTTTTTGCTGGTGGTATTGAAATTAATCCAAACACAAGGGACTCAAAAACAGAAACTCCTAACTCATGAATTGATTAGTTCATTTATAATTCACATGATGATATTGATTAACTGTCCATTTCATTTTCCTTGTAATTCAGGTGGACATATGCAGATCCATCATGGGCCCGTATTGCTGCACTTGTTCCAGATGTTGTTTTTTGTGCAGAAGCTGGTGATCAAGTTGCAAATGACATTCTAAATAATGCAGTCGAAGAATTGGCCTTAAGTGTAAAAGCTGTTGTACATAGACTGTCATTGGCTGGGAAAGGTTGCACTGATTGGCTTTAATAATCTCTTACCCTTCCTTCCCTCTGCACACCTTTTCACAGTCACTTTAGGAATTGGACTGGAAATATATTTATTGCTCTTAAGGATTAGTGCAGATACACAAAATGAATATTAGGAATATCTTGAAGTTTTTAAAAATTATTAGTTCATACAGTAGAGAGTGCCCACTGAGTTCTTAAAACTTGATCTCTGTTACACTCACATGATAGGAAATCTGGACTGTATTTGTAGAGGACTTACAGATGGTTGTCTTGATTTCAGATGGTAAGGATTCTTTTCCTGTTGTCATGGTGGGTGGTGTCCTTGAAGCTAACAGGAACTGGGATATCGGGGCAAAAGTCATCGACTCTGTTTTGAAGACCTTCAGTGGGGTTTGCTCTATTAGGCCGAAAGTTAGTCAACCTGATCCTTTCATTTTCCAATTGTATATGTTTGCCTCTTTAACTGCTTCTTCGCTCCGAATTGATGTTGCATTAACTTTTTAAGGAAGTTGATCTTTGATATTGGGTAACTAAACATGATTTTTATACCCTTTTTTAATCCTTAATTTGCATTCCTCTTCTAAATTTGAAGTCTTCAGGTGGATATGGCACGATGCTCATGTATAAATTTGTCATGGTCCTCTTTGCAGGGCTCAATCTATCATGTTGTAATTGACATTGTTCTTGGAGATAACAAAAATGAATGAGACAGGACAATTTTATGGTGAACTTTACTATAAAGTTTGAAGTGTTCAATTTAGGGAGGTGCTGGATACATAGTTGGAGGATTTCGTATACTCAATGTTGAATCAGAATAGTTGAGGAAAGTAGGATGCTCTCAGGATATGTAGCTACCACTTGTTTGATTTTGATTTTGATTTTTCTGACTAGGTTGAACCTGCTGTCGGAGCAGCATTGGTTGCCTGGAACTTCTTGAAGAAAGAGACGCCAACAAATGGACACAGATGATATATAGGGAAGTCAGCTTCAGTTTAAAATGTGCATATGCATTACAGTTGTTCCGGTTATGATTCATTTGCCTGAAAGGTTCATAAAGCTGTTGTTGCTGGCCTTCCACCTTGCAATGCGAATCAGAGTACACGGAAAGCAAAGCATAATTGTTTTTTGTACTAAAATAATTTCCAATGTGTTTCTCATTCCCATCCACCACCACCACCACCCCCCCCCCCCCCAAAGTTTAGTACTCCACCTAGGGGTGCTTATCGAGCGAGTCGATCGCGAGCAGAGAGTTGCTCGACTCGACTCGAGAACTTTTTAGCCTTGCTCGACTCGACTCGAGAACTCGCGAGTTCCATTACAACATGCTCCAGCTCGAGCTCGTCAAAATTTATTGTTGCTCGATTGCTCGACTCGAACTCGAGGAGCTCGACTCAAGCTCAAAATGC
>JAULKM010153880.1:0-17005 GCA_032355605.1 Rubia tinctorum
TTAAAAACTTACTTTGGATCTCCATTCTTTTGGAAGGGTACGAATGTATACCCTTCAATGTCTTCTGTAATTCTTATCAGGAAGGGCTTGGGATCCCGTAAAGAACTCCCCCACCTCGGTGGATTAATTTTTAAAAAAAAAACTAATATCCTGGCCTTTACATGATGTGCCTTAGAATGGGTATTCAGGGTGAGCCTAGGTGAACCATTCGATTACCGTGTTTATTTTACTGTGCATTTATGCGGGTATATTAACCCCGAGAGTGAGAGCTTATGGCGATAGTGTAAAGCAAACTGCTGGCTTTATCCATATGATTTTGAGGAGGGAGCATAACCGGGGTTTGGTACACCTGCGGGAGTTCCTGGTCAATTAACCTCTCTTCTTTGTGTGAAAGAGCATAAACTAAGAATCATATCTTGTATGTGATTAGGAATCAAGGATCAAATTCAAGTATTAAACATGTGAAGCAAATATCCCCAAGGTTTCTTAGTATCATATTTACACCTTTATTTATATTTTCATAGTTTTAGTTAGCTTATAACTCTCACAAAACCCCCACCCCCTCTAGTTACGAACGCGCACATTCGATGACACTTGTATGCACTACTACAAACCCATTTGCCTTTAAAAACAACACCCGACTTACCATTAGGGCAGAAATACAAGTATTATCATTGACTTGCATGTGCCTCAATTTTCAACAATGTCGGGGTGCATGTTAGTACCCTTACTCTTTCTTGAGACTTTTTATCCTAGGGTACGTATGTGTTTATGTTCTTCTTTGTATTCTGATTGATCTTGTGCTGCTTTTCTTTTGTCTTTCCAAACCCTTTCCTATGTGGCTGAGAAATTTAAATGGCCCAGCTAGCCTCAACAGTTCGAGGTGATACCGTTCGGGCCTGCGTAAATTATCCAGAGGCCGCCCTCTAGTTGGAGAAGGATACTTAGTAAAGGTTGAAGACGAGCATATTAATCACATATTTTACTCTTTATGCTCATTAGAGTACCATCAAGGGACTCCGGACTTGTAGAATTAGGGACCCAAACAAAGCACTTCCAGGCCTTCTTTTGATAAAGTTGTGAAGTCACCATCACAAGTCTATGTGAGCTCAACACTCTTCTGGTACTACCATATATAAGTCCCCAGATCAGTTGCGAGGGAGAAAATTTGATGCCAAAGTTAATACTCTAGCCCGCAATATGCTTATCTCTTAGATTTTCATAACACGCGTGATAATTCCGGATTTTGCCTATTTTAGTCTTCTGGGCTCGTGTCCGTAGCTATCTCGGTCTTGTTTGTGGATAGTTTTTTTCTATATCAGTAGCACTTCGGATCGTGCAACATCGTGGCGTCGACAACAGACGATGCTTCCTTTTCATTCACTTCACATATAATCTTGAAGCCGGTAGCTCCCTCTTGCCATGACTGTTTGTTCCTTCCATATGGGAAGTGGTCTGAAAATGTCTTCTATATGACTAAGCTCAGTTAAATGGGTCTATATATAAGGCCTCTATACTCCCTCCGTCCCACTTTAAACTTCCTATTGCTTTTTGCACAAACTTTAATACAAGTATATGTGACATCTTTTTAATGGGTGATGAGAGTGAGCCTACATAAATCAAATGAATGAAAGAATTATGACCACATATTTATGGCTAAACGTGGAAAGTTTAGAATTAGGAAGTTCATAATGGGAAGTCCTAAAAAGGAAATTAGAAAGTTTAAAGTGGGTCGGAGGAAGTATATACCATATTTCATTGTAGGTGGGTTTGATATGAGTGTGAAAGATATGGATAATGGTGGTTAGATTGTGTTGAAGATGAATATTGTTACTAATCAATGTTGATGTGAAACTGGGGATGATATGGTTGATCAAGATTTTCTGGCTTCGAAAGAAATAGAGAGCCCTGATTTTCATAATTAATTTCAGAGGCTAGTTCTTGGAACTGGCTTGGAACATAAACCAACCAATGTAGGAATATAGGGTCGACTTCAGAACTTCTTATAAGGTGGTTCTTCATGTGTCACCCTCCAGCTGTAAGAGGATGACAAGGATGTCGAAAATGGCTTTCAAACTTAATAAACCGAAGTGATAATACAATTTTGGGTTCAAAACTTCACCTGCAAAACATCGACCGTATGGTTGCAAGACAGTGACAAGAACAATGGTTCGAAAGAACCATCTAACACTTTTTTATGCAAACATTTAACACTCGATTTAACGGCCTTCAACATCCCTTTTCTACACTAATGACACAATAATTTCTTAAAAGGTTGGTTCAAGTATATATTTAACTATCAATGTAAAGAATTCAATTGTAACTTACTCTTTTCCCTTATGGAATCAATAACCCCACCCCCCACACCCCCAACTCCCAACTTGTATGGGTGTTTTAATTTTTTTTTATGGCCATATTTATCAGCAACCCAATTACTTAGGTTGTCAATGTGACAACAATTAACTAATCCAGTAAATACGCATACGTCCAGTGCAATCCGAAGAAATTAATTCTCTATTTCAAATGCAACTGAGAGATCTGGTTATAAGAATTCAAGAGACACATGTCACTCATTGATTTGTTGGCCTTACTTTTTAAAATTTATGATTATACTTGTTAAATCTCTTTTCTGCAAAAAAAATGCAGTTGTAATTTTATCATTGTTTCTAAAGTAAAGTTAACTATACATGATTTTTTTTCTATAAATAGATTATAATTTTAACCTAGTGTCAGGTATAAACAACACTTACCCAGTCACAGTCAAGCGAAATCTAGCCTTAGAATAATCACCCTGAATTAAAAGATTTGTTTGTCGAGTACGAATGACTTCTCGCTCGAGAGTAATTGACCCCAGGATCTGTGGATAAACACCACTAACCATAAACACACTTCTCTAGATCACTATCTATGAAGGAGGGGAACAATATGTGGGTCATGATTGTCTGGACCAATTTCTATAAATAAATACAAAAGATGGAAAATCAGGGAAGGAACTTCTGATTAAAGAAATATTGATTAAAACGATAACCTTACTAAGGCGTTATAGTTTTCTTCCCAGGGACACTCCCGGGGACTTTCTTGTAGGTGTTCAAAAAAGTTAGGCTATCTGCGCCTATTCCGGAAAGTATGCTTACACGGTAGGATCCACCACATCAATGACACCATCTGTGGGGGCGATTTATACTTTCTAAGTCTTTATAATCCCTTGGAAAGGCCATAACCCAAGATGGAGTTAACACCCAATTGGAAAATGTGTAAGGATTACATCGACACAACAAAGTATACAAGCAGCAAAGTAATGTAGTCGTCTAAGGAAGATCAAAACAATAATATAACTGCACTCATACACAGTTTGAACGGATCTGTAATTAAGATACAGTGTTACAAGACAATCTGCTTTCATGTGTGTACACTGTTGCATAACTTTAAGCGTTATGATAATAACCCCCCTTCAAAAAATGTAGTCAACATGATCGCTTAGCCACAAACTAGGCACGCCAAAACATATACACTATACATCAATTTGGGATATTTGGAAGGTTCATGCCCATATAAACTATTTAAGCTAAGTGCAAACTCTAAATCGATGTTAGCAATGTAAATACAATATACCATAAAAGCTTGGTCGCGGGCCAATAAAAATTCATTAATCTTAATTACATAAAAACGCTAAGGATTGCAGAAAAATTTGCCTTTATAACCTACAAAACTTTCTTAAGAAGTAGTACACCTGGTCAAATAGTGAACCTATTACGTAGGTAAATAGTGAACTAAGTCTCTAGATGTAAGTTAGTCAGGCCACTAAGGTCCAAAGGAGATTTACTAGAGAATGGCTATCCAATTCTCCCACTTCACCTCCTCTATTTCATGAAGTACCCCACATCTCCCTATGACAGGGAACCATCCTCCTTGTAAACAGGTTTACCAACGAAGTGAATAACCATTTCGCTAGCATACTTATACTGTTGTATCCATAGTTGAATGACTTTGTGAATCTAGTCCATTCCTGCTCCACGAGTTGTTGAACTCTGTTGTCCAACTTTCCCTTAGATGCTGCACGAGTCCTTTATTAAAATTCCCAAAAGGTACACCCCCCCCCAATTTCTCGATAAATCACTAAGCACTTATTTGGCCCAGGGAAACAGATTGCCCTACAAGGCCACACATTCCAATAGAAAGAATATGAAAAATACCATACCTGTGTTGTACACTTATCCACTGGCCTTCTAACCATCTAACCCCAATCCCACACAATTCACACATGCCTAACCCACATCCACGTTCATAATATAAGCAACGAAATGATGAGACACTTTCTCTCCCTCGGTTCACAAACATATTTGCACATAGCTTCACATCTCCCTACTTAGGTGACACAAGCGGGAAAATCACTTGCAAATTCCCATAGTATCGAAAATCCCACAATCATACTTTAAAAAAGAGATGGCCACCTACGGTTCTGCATGTGCTTGAAAAATCACATACCAAGCAACACAAGTGAAAAATTGTCTTGCTATCTCGCTACAGCACACAAAATATGCAGTGCATCTCTCCCTCAAAATGGGTTACAACCTGCAAAACTCCTCTTTTCCCACCCTTTCGCAATCCTACCAAACTAATAATCTCCACATAACCCCCTCCCCCACATAAAATCCCTACGTACATACACTATTTATACCACTACTACACAGAAACCAAAATACTTTTAATAAGAAAAATCCATTAGGAACATCGCTCATGAAAAATATTTTCAAACTTACATCCCTATTAATACAACCAGTACTAAAAAATCTTTGTTACATCTAGAGTTGGGTATTAAGATAATTATAATCCTAACATCAATAAGGTAAGTCAAATACCAAAGCTTTCCCACGAATATCATCATTCACAAGGATCTACATTAGTTTCTGGCGCATGTGGAAATAGACCATGTTGCGTGTATTTCCCACGAAGCCATTTCCTTACACATCATTACCCACAAAGTCATTTTCAGTTTCATACCCAACCTCTTTCAAAATAACAAGTAAAATTCACTCACTCACCGAGCTTTGGTCAATTATTCACTTCATTTAATTTGATAAAAAACAATTGACACTTCACTAATTAACCATGACTCCATGGCTGAGAGGGCTTATGGTACATACCAGACTTACCCAGACTGATTCAAACAAAGTCTAGCTTTAGAATAATCACCCAGCAGGAACATGATCGACCCCAAAAAATGGAAAAGTACCACTCACTACAAACAACCTCCAGTAGACCATTATCTAAAGAGGAGGGGTACAATATGTGGCCCATGATCGCACGCTCCAACCAGAGATAGAACTTCATATTAAAGAAATATTATTAGAAAACATAACCCTAATTAGGGTGTTAGATTTTTCTTCCCAGTGACACCCATGGTGTTACTGGGTCGAGCTTATCACCCAACCATAACGCAACCCCATGCCCGTGCGCATGCCACAAATGTGTTGCGGTCCCGTGCTGCTTAATGCATGCCTGCAGACCAGTCTCCCTTAACCACTATGAACATGCCTCTTGGTCATATAGTATCGTCCACTTAACCATTTTCAGACCATAATGTCCCCCTCTGTGCCCCGACGCACTGTGCCCAATGCCCGAGCCGTTCGTGCTCAACACTCGTGCGCACAACACTAAGTGTTGATTGAAGGACCAAGAAGGCTTATCCCAAGATCCTTGTCCCATAATTCTTCTATTTTTCTTGTAATAAGTTAGCTAGTACCTTAGGTTAGTAAGTTCTTGGTGGTCTAGGCCCATGGGCCCTTATTTTGGATTTACCTCATTTTATTCTTGTACCAAGCACATGTAATTACTTCTGTACACCATATATGTAGAGTACTAAGCTATCCACATCCGGTTACCTTTTTGAAATATATTGAAAGCGAGCATTTTCTCCCCAGTTGGTGGGCCTTATATTTCTTTCTTGTTGCATTTGTGAAGCCTTGCTCCCAATCTAAAATCGTATGTGTATTTTCACTGCATACTCGTCCACACCCCTTTAAAGGCTTGGTGTGCTAGGAGTAACCAAGTTGAGTGCAACGTGCATGGAAACCATGTGTTAGTCGTGAAACTTTAGCACTGCTAGGGCGTACGGTTAACCCCTTGATAGGGTGACCCGTGAAGGTTGGTATAGAGCTTAATAAATCCTTGAGTACAAAGTGAAACAGGTTGTCACTATGTCGAAGAAGACCGATTGGTTGGAGAACATTGAGAGAGTTATTTTTTGTGAGGCAAAAGGGTATGATAGCCTACTTGAACGCGTGAATCAAACGTAAATGGATGTTGCCATTATCAGTAAAGACATCAAAGTGGCTAATGCAAAGGTTGACCGTCGGGATGAGAAGATTGCTGAGTCGAGAAAAGCCTTGGCATCTCGCGAGTCCGACGTGGATGAGATGAGAGGCATCACTAAGAAGCTTGGCTGAGATGTGCGCATACTCATTCAAGTTGTGACCAACTTATCTCAAGGTGGGGGCGGTGGCGGTGGCGGTGGTGTCCATGCTTTGCACAAATTGAAAGTTCCCGAGCCTAAGAAATATGGTAGTAAGGTCTTGATAACTTCTTCTACGAGATGGAAAAATACTTTAAGGCTACCGAAATGAATTCAAAATCTGAGAAAGTTAGTGTTACCACAATGTTTTTGGAGGGCTGCCCAATGGTGTAGTGGTGCTCTTAGGACAAAGAGAAAAAAATTAGGTCACTTAGTGATCAACACATGGGATGAATTGAAGCTCAAGGTTATGCAACAATTCATGCCCTCCAATGTGAAGGAAAAAGTGTTGTTTAGATTTAGGACCCTGACGCAAATCAGCAGTATAAGGGAATACGTGTTGGGTTTCCAGGCTTTTATGCTCAACTTGCCTTACCATCCGGAGGAGTACAAACTCCATGACTTCAACAAAGGATTGAAGTCGTGGGCTAGACTCAAGATAAAGAGAGTCGTTGTACTGACTAAAACTCAACAATGACATTCATAAAAAAATTTGAGGACTATGGGGGCGAAGGATCATAGAGAGTTGATAGGTAGGAGAACGGTGCAACTGTTTCCAAGGTGGGAAATGGTGCAGGTGCGAGTTCTTCCAATATTGGGAGTAACTTTAGACCCATTCCAAGCGGAAGAGGTAGTTACAGGCCCAATTTAGGTGGGAGGATGAATGGGGAAAACCCCAGTGTAAGTGTGGTTAGTTCAATCGGTCCAAACCAAGGTGACGAGTATATGAGAATGGGAAGGTGCAGCTTTGTTTCTTGAAGACTCGAGACAAATCAATAAGACACTAGGCGAGGTAGTTCAGGAGTAGTCGGTAGAAGATTCTGGGCCTGAAGAGGAAGAACAGTGCTCCATAGGGGCATTAAATCTATGATGTAATTCCATTGTGGGATAAATGGAGCCAGGGCTGTTGAATCTATTAACAGAGCCTAAGATCGACCGGTTGGTTGCTGCAGTGAGAGCAAAGAGAGTTGCGACTTGGTCAAGCAGTGCAAAGAAAACCGCACTTAAAATTGACGAACCTGAGATTGTCCGTGTGAAACCAATGCGACAGGAAGATGGAGAATTGATGCATATGAACTTGTACGCGAATGGAAAATCTATCTGAGCGATTGTCGACACTAGAGCTAGCCATGTATATATCTCTAATACAAAGGCATCAAGATTGGGGCTCAAGTCGGAGAAATATTTGGGCAGGATGAAGGCATTTAACAGTGAAACCCAACCAGTGTTAGGTGTTTTGAGGCGATGCTTGGTCAAGTTTAGAACACTAGAGACCACATAGGATTTTCATGTCGTTATAATGGATGACTTTGGGTCATGGATTTCCTTAGAGATGCACGAATAGTCCTATACCTATTTGGCAACTTTTTTTACATCTTTGGCCTTGATCCATGCACTGTTAAAATGACTGCAAATAGATCACTTGGGGATAAAATCTTGGATTTGTAACTCGTCAAGTGCTTAAGACAAGTTGAGGACCACAGTTCAGCGGATCTCAACAAGGAGAACAGAAATGAAGGGTCAGGAGGGCCTACACTAGCAATAGGTTTTCCCTATGGATCTGATGAGCTTTATGAAGCAATTTCAAGGATTGAGCATGTTGTGGGTCACTCCCCGGATGCGAGAGATGGGGATTTGTTGAGCAAGGAGGATAGGAAGCGTTCGTCAGTTGCCAAAAAGATCTGGATTCCAAAGATGTATCTGTCGGCTGGCGCGCTACATCAAATTTCGTATTTTGAGTCATTTAAACAAGCTTAACATTGTAAACCTCTACGGGGAAAGATGATTCATCATTCATATTAGCAAACCTTTGTTGCTCCATAAGGCAGGAGGCAGAAATGTAAACGGATGATGATGCGTACAGGACAACATCCAGAGTTGAAAATTCCTTCGGTCATCGATCAAGTAGTGGGTTCTATAAAATCAAGCAAGCTCAAAAGGGAACTGGAGAGAATCCTAGAACCACGTCTACATCAAAGTACACTAGCACCAGCAAATGAATCAAACCCTTTCATGAGGAATGAGTGTACCAGAAGAGTGTTGGTAGCGAACCACCTTGGACGATCGATGGCTCCGGGGACGTTCACTGAATTGAGTGAGGGAGAATTTTACTGGGTCAGATTCATCACCCAACCTCAACACAACCCCCCACCCACACGCATGCTACAAATGTGTTGTGGTCCCGTGCGCTCAACACGTGCCTGCAAACCATTATCCCTAAACCACGATGCACACACCCTTGGGTTATTCAGTGCCCCCTGCCTAACCGCTCTTGCCCCGTGATGTCACCCTCTGCACCCGCGACGCGCTTTGCACGATGCCCGAACCATTTGTGCCCAATGCTTGTGCCCGCAGCACCTGGTCGCCAGCTAGGCCAACACACTAAGTGTTGAGTCACTGCCCAAGAAGACTTGTCCCATAAGTATTCTCTTTTACTTCTAATAAGTTAGCTAGTATCTTAGCCTAGTTAGTTCTTGCAGGTCCAAGCCTGCGTGCCCTTATTTTGGTTTTACCTCCTTTTGTTCTTGTACCTAGCACATGTAAATACTTCCGTACACCATAAATGTGGAGTGCTAAGCTACCCACATCTGGTTACTTTTTTACAATATATTTAAAATGAACATTTACTTCCCAGTTTTCGGGCCTTATATTTATTTCTTGTTGCATTTGTGAAGTCTTGCTAACAATCTAAACTCATATGTGTATTTTTACTGTATACTCGTCCACACCCCTCTACAGGATTGGTGTGATGGGAGCAACCAAGTTGAGTCCGATGTGGGTGGAAACCAGGCGGTAGTCGTGACACTTTTGCCTGGCTAGACTGCACGGTTAACCCCTTGACCCGTGACACATGGGAACTTTTTTGCAGGTGTTCGAAGAGGAAAGGCTATCAGCGCTGGTTCCAAAAACTATGCTTGGAAGGATCTCCCACATCAATTTCAAATACAATAGTAATTTATTTAATTTCTTCACCCATAAATTTCTTCCAATTTAGTATTTACAATTTATTTCTTATTTTAATTATTTAGAAGCAAAATTCGGATCAAAATCATAATCATTTTTGGATTAAAAATATTGAACATTAAGATTTTGGAAGAAAAGATTAAGTTTCTAAAATATTTACTTTGTTTTATGATAATAAATTTCATTTTTCACGTTAATTTTTGTCATAGTAATTTGTTTGTGTTAAAATTTCAAATATGAAATCTCTATTCATATTTTTTATGTGGTAATTTTTAGTTTCGTTGAACTCTTTATTATTACATGAAGTTCAATATTATAATTGATTGATAATTATTTTAATTAAATATGTAATAATATTAAAAATGTTAATATATTTATTTATATATATTTTAGTTTTTACTTTATAAATTCAAGTTCATTTACTTATTTTATTCGTCTAAATTCAAACATATAAACGTATGGTGTCATATAAAAATTAATAGAGAGAGGAGAGTACATTATTTTTCAAGAAAGTGACAGTTTAAGTTACCAGTTTTAGGTGAAATTACAATTTTTGTTCCTTTTCTTGCACCATGTTCCTAAAAGGTTCCAAAATTATTACGAAATGTACTAAATTGGTTCCTTTATCGGACATAACACATTTAAATTACGTTAACGGACCTATCAACAATTATCGATATTATAAAAATTATAAATTAATAACTTATGAGGTTAAAGTAATTTATTTTTTCTCTTTTATATTTCCAAATCATTTTCACTGCCTAATCCACCATGTTTATAGCACCGCCAATCCAACCATATTCACTGTCTCTTATGTCATCCTCGCTTTCTATGTTTCCTGCTTCCCAATGGCGATCATCTTTAGAAAGGTTGACTCAATGTTGACTGATTTAAATGGCTAATAGTATGTGGGAATAAATTGAGAATATTTCATAATAATATGGGAAAGCTTTGAGAACAATTAGTAAAAAAGGAATGAAACCTGCTATTTTGCCTAAAAGTGGGTACACTGTTGGAGGGACCCCCCCCCCTATAGAACGAGTATTTTGGTATAAAGGAACCAATAATTCGAGCCCTAGACTACCGGTCCCTAAGTATGGGGGTGCTGAAACATAGTTACAAAGGCACCAGTATCCAAAATCGGTGTTGGTTTAATGTAGCAGTGCTTGTCCCCTATAACCAGCACCGGTAGAATACGACCGCTGCTATAATAATATATACTAGCACTGGTTGAACATTGTCGGTACTAGTTGTAAAAATGATGTCCAATGCCATTAATTTTTAGTACTGGTTCCAGTCAAACACCAGTATAACAAAGGAATGCTCGTGCTTGATATTAGAAGTGTCTTAATGTTCTAGCACCGGTATAGAAATGAATTGTTGTGACTTGGACTTAAAAGCATCTAAATTTCCCAGCATAGGTATTAAAAATTTGGCGGTGCTCATTTTTCCAGTAGCGGTTAATTATTTGAAAAACCGGTGCTTGTTTTGTTTTGCATTTGCAATGCGCTATTTTAAATTTTCTTGGCCTATCTCGGATCGAAAGCCAGAGAAATAACATAGAAGACACTCAGAACAGCCAAAAACACATAATCTAAAACAAGATTAATGCTATCTAAGAAAAAGTGAATGAGTTAAAAAAAACATAATCCATCCACAAGCAAATATTCTAAAATAAGTAAGTTTTCATTAAATTAAATTTTTATCCCCCAATTTACATCATCGGGTCCATAGAAGTCTTGTCGTGTTTGGAATATACGTCCACTCAATCCTGACACCATCTCACGGCTACAACTGCTATCTCCTTGCCAATGTATGCTCATTTTTTTGGGAGAAATATCTATTGCGTACAAAACAACTCAATGATTAATTACGTGAAAGTATTTAGTAATTAAGACGAACAAATGTTTAATTTGTAATTTTTCGACCTAAATCTAAACTATCTGTAGAGATAGTCTTGAGCACAAGTTCTTCTATGAACAGGAAGACGTAGTACCCGCAATCCCAACCACTCTTCTGTAGTCGGTAGTGCAAATGAAAAAATCGAGTTAAATGTAATTGTATTAAATAATGATTTTGTATTAAAATCGGTAGTACCTGGAAATGATTTTGTTTTCATTAATGTTGTGGGATTTGATTTCTCTTTTCATCGAGCAAACGTAAAAACTTCCCGCGTTCTAGGACGGATAAGTACTAAGTACCAATGATCGGTGAGTTGAAAAGAAAGTAAAACATGAATGAATTTGTTAGCAGTGAATAATTTTACGTAATTGAGAAAAATTAAAAGTTTTACCTACATTTTAATATATGGCACCACCTAAATCTCGGCGTTTATAGCAAGCATGGTATCTAGAATAGCTTTAGTACAACCTTCGACTTTTGCAGCCTTGATTTCTGAGGCATGGCCTCCTGTGCAGCATGGAAAAATTTAATGAAGCTATTGTTGGTTTCAAAAACTTGGTCACAGAGGTGCCTTGACGAATAGCATTTGTTAATTTATTTTAAAAATTAGCGTATGAATAAATCCAGTTTTATGTGGAAAATTAAACCTTATCCCACCCACATATCTATCTGTGAGTTCGCTAGCTAAGTCACCGCTCTGAAGTTGCCAAGTTTGTATCCAAACTCCACAATCTCCTCGATAAAAAATCTACTCTGGTGTTATGTGCCAAAAGTTGAAGGTCGGAACCCCGAAAACAACACCACATTTCCCGACACTTGTATGCTCTTCACAAGTTTGTTGTTGTATTTGATTTACTTATTCATATTGGGATATGCCTATAACGGGCACTTGTTGTTAATCTAAAATTCATTAATCGAACGAAAAGTAGGCAAACTTAAAATTAATTAAATAAGGTACAAGGTGGATGTTATTGAGAAGTGCCAGTTTTAGTGGCCTTTCATGTAGAAATTGTTGCTTCAATGGACGGATGGAGTTGCTTGATCCAGACTGTTTTGGAGTTAATGCCTGCATAGAAAAATATTTGAAGTTGAACAAATCGTAATCTAGAATGATCCTGTAATAGATGGAGTAATTAGTTGTACTTATTATCTCATTTTTGCTGACATTAAGGCAATAAAATATATCGTTCTGGGGCAGACGCATAATCTATCCTCGGGCTAGGGATCATCTCCAAGTTCAACAAAAGCCATTAGCCAGTCTACCACACTCGTTAAAACCACTACCACATCATTGAAATGGTGGTTGGCAGACGGAAATTCAACTCTTGCATGGTAGATTGGCTAGTACACATGGACGCGAGCTACTAAACCAGGTGATTTCTCGGGACACTTAGATTTCGGAAGCCTTGTTTTAGAAACCCTTAACCTTTGTCCCTCAAGGTTCTTGATGAACAAGGTGACCAACTCACCATCGTGGTACACAAAGTGATAATTTAGTTAGTTTAAAAGTTTTTTGGGTATAAACAAAAGATATAATTGAAAGTATATAATTATTAATTGTAATGCATATCTACCTCCTCATCTTCTTCTCCATTGTTCAGGGGATCTTAGCTTAAGATGTTGTGACCAGTGGATACAACCACTAAGGATTTCTCAATAAAGCTCTTCGGGTCCTTAAGGCCTTCGAAAATATTTAATCTGCCTGCTGCAACTATTCCCTTGACCACTTGGTCAAGGTAAGAAACCATCACCTTGACAACCTGCTGATCAGTGGTGGGTTTCTTGGCCTCCTTCTTTGGGAGATGGTGCCGCACTTTCTTCTTACGATGTCTAGAATAGCAACAGTTCTTGGTAGTCGAGACTGTGTACCTCTCTATCGACCCGGGTGATCCCTCTTCTAGGTGGCTCTTATCAGAATTTCGTCACTCGGTCCCAACTTTAGGGTTCCTTTCTCATTTTCCTCGTTCATCATCAACTTCGGTGCATATTATTGTGTTAGTAATGAAAATAACCCTTTACTTAAATATAGACCTTTTAATTAATTGGATACTTACAATATCCACCGCTATGGCTTTGACTTTTGGGGTTGCATAGTCTTTATCTTTACCCTTGTTTGACTCCAGGTAAATCGGTGATCTATCCGGCTTGAAATTTTTGGACTGATCTCCTGCTTAGTCTCTTCTTCTGTATATCCCTGGTCCCTCGACTTCTTTCTCTCCATCTTTTTTAGCTGCTCAATTAACTTCTCCTTTGTAGCCCTATTGTCCTTTGGTCTGGTGTGGTGGGTGGATTTCTCTTCCTTGTATTGGGAACTTGCCCTCTGTCTTTCTTTTTTTTAAACCAAAATATATATAAATTATTTAATAACAAAATTAATTAGTTGACAAATATTAAAATAATATTTATGAAATAATGTTAGAACTTTACTTACCATCATTTTCTCAGTTTTTCTGTGTTCCTAAAAAATCCTCCACTCCCCCTCATCAATCCACCTGTACTTTTCCCTTAGCTTGTACTTTGGACCATTTCTGCTAGGCATGTAATATATGTACTTGTTCGCCACCTTGAACTTTACAATGTGCATTGGCAACCTTTCCTACTACATTCTTCCTCAACCTCCTGCATTGTTATTCAGTCATTTTCGTTTCAAACTTGAAACTTGACTGCAACGGAATATTACACAATGTATAGGTCACGAGAAAGAATATATAGTTTAATAGTAACAATTAGACATTTATATACTAGGTAGTATGATTTTTTTTACCTCTATGTTTTCCCACGCCTCCTCCTTCACATCTAATGGGACGTTAGGCCAGTGTATCCATGTACCAAATCTTACTCCCCTCCGAAATGCGTAGTTGCAATATGCGGTCCAATCACATCAATTTTTTACACATACCATCTCACCATCAACTTCCTCGAAAGTGACGGGGACAAGGTCTCTTTCCTAGGCTAACATGATTGACTGGCACGTAGCAGTCCCTCTTTCCCTACACCATGTGGCAATCTTGAACCTGTCGAACGCCTTCCCCTGATGCCTTCCTTGGCAAGGTCATCATTCCTCGAATCGCAAAGGGGTTTGTTCTTGCTATCTTCTCGTTCTCTTCGGAGCACATGTTGCACCCGCTGCCTCTTCCTCTAATTGAATCTTGAGGGATACCACTGGTCAAACGTCCTCTTGTTCTACTTCAGAAGCAACTTTTGGGTTCTTCATAATTGGTTTTTTGGGTGAAGGGCTGGTCCCCTTCCTTTTTCCGCCCACCATATTTGATTTGGAAGGCATCTACATATGAAATGAAAATAGATATGTTCATAGATACACAACATAAAAATTGTAAAAAAAAACAAACAAACCAACATCATTGACCAAAAACAAGACCGATGCACATTGATAGTGAACATGTAAAATTATATAAGATCATAACAAACACTTTAGATTACACAACACAATATCATTACAACTATGATATGAAATTTATGAAAGTTTCGAACAACAAAAAAAATTATAGCCATTTGAAACCAAACTCTTTCCAAGATCAACTATGTCTCATACATTTTAGAACAAACACTTCAGCATCACATAATGAACTATATCTCATATATTTTAGAAAATACACTTTATATCACACAATGAACTATATCACATCTCACTACCACTGAGACACCCCTCCAGCATCGATTTTTTGGAAAATCGGTGCCCCAAATAAATTAGCACCGGTTTTTTAAAACCAGTGTTAATTTTTTAAAAACCCAGTGATAATTTAGACGCAATTTTCAAAAAACCGGTGTTAATTTAAAAAAATCGGTGTTCAAAAAACCAGTGTCAATTAAAAAAATCGGTGTTAAAAAAACCATTGTTAATTTTAAAAAACCGGTGCTAAAAGTTTTAAAATTCAATCTTCCCACCAAAAACTTTTCAAAAACTTTTCAAAAACATTTTTAACATCCGGTGTTAATTTAAAAAATCCGGGGGAAATTTAACACCTGTTTTTTTAAAACCAGTGTTAAAAATTGTAAAATTTAATCTTCCTGTCAAAAAATTCGCCAATGTTTTTTAACTTTTTGCAAAAATTTCATGCGATGAACCCAGCTGCGTGCAACCGCTATAAACAAAATATTTATAAAATTTAATCTTCCCGCCAAAAAATTCAAAGCATTTGCCAAAAATTTCATGCGTTGGGCGCTGCTGCGCGATACTATTCTAAGAAAAAAAAATTAATTCAATCTTCCAGCCAAAATTTCAAAAAAATCGCCAAAAAACTTTTATAATTTTTGCCAAAAATATTATGAGATTCGCACAGTTGCACGCTGCCGCTGTTAGCTAGTATATTATTTTTTTTCTTACTTTTCAAAATCATTTACTTATTTCGTTGACTTTAACTATAAATACGTTGAATTAAATTAATCAACGATCAAACTTGCATGACCTAACATAAATAAGAATATAAATGTTTGAATAACAAAAATCATGTATTTTAGAGCAATAGATAATGTGGAAACACAATTTTGGACCCGGTGTAATTTTTTAAAATTGTGTACAAGTAACCAATGTTGAATTTCGAGACCCTTCCACTCTCTCATAGATGCCTAAATCGCAAAGTCGCAATTGTATATTATTCAATTGAATTTTGGTGTCGCCAATTTCGTGATTCGGCAATTTCGAATTTCTTGGAGGGACCTAAATGCAAAAATTAAAAAATTCACTTATAACTCCAAAATAAATATGCTCGAACGTGGTGCTTCTCTATACACCCCCATTTTATTTTCCAAATCCGTAACGGAATATTCCTCATCGATTTGGCACAATAACATATTTGTAATCCTTTTCGATTTCTCCTCGTTATTTCTACGTAATCAACCCTAAATTACTTTAGAACACCAACTAGCGGTTTTCCACAATTTACCAAAAAATAAATTATTTAATATTTTTATATTTAGGTAAAAATAACAAAAATCATGTATTTTGGAGCAATGGATAATGTGAAAACACAATTTTTGGCCACAGTGTGATTCCAAAATTGTGTATAAGTAATTAATGTTGACTTTCGAGGCCCTTCCATTCACCCATACATGCCCAAATCGCAAAGTCTCAATCGTTTATTATTCAAATGAATTTTAGTATTGTCAATTTCATGATTCGACAATTCCATATTTCTTGGAGGGACCTAGGTGAAAAAAATAAAAAAACTTTACTCTTAACAGCAAAATGAAATTCGCTCGAACGTGATGCATCCCTATACACCCCCATTTTATTTTAAAAATCTGTAACGGAATATTTATCATCGATCGAGCATAAGAACATATTTGTAATCCTATCTGATTTCTCCTCCTTAGTTTTACGTAATCAACTCTAAGTCACTCTAAAACATCTACTAGCGCTTTCCTACAATTCACCAAAAAAAATAAATTATTTAATATTTTTATATTAAGGTAAGAATAACAAAAATCATGTATTTTGGAGTAATGGATAATGTGGAAAAACAATTTTGGTACACAGTGTAATTTTCAAAAATTATGTACAGGTAATCAATGTTGACTTTCGAGGTCATTCCATTCACTCATAAATGCCCAAATCGCAAAGTCACAATCGTATATTATTCATTTGAATTTTGGTTTCGCCAATTTCGT
>JAULKM010153916.1:0-17002 GCA_032355605.1 Rubia tinctorum
TAGGTCAACTGATGAGATTATCGAGACAGAGCCTCTAAAACCAAACAAAAAGACTTTTGGTTTAAGGCAAGTTCATGGCCTACCTTGGAAGCCAAACACTGCAGGTTTTAGCTTAAGTCACGCAGACAAGAAATCAAGATTGGATGCTTTGAATGCACGGTTAGGTGTCATAGCTATTCAGATTGCAGCATTGGAGGCTGAGAAAGTCAAGCTAGAGGCTGAGAAAGTCAAGCTAGAAGCTGAGAATGCTCAGTTGGGTGGTTAGAGATCGGCTCCAGAATTGAGGTTTCTCTGACTATGTTCCAACATAGTTAGCATGTAATTGAGGGGGAGCTGATTTGCTGATTTTTGCTGGTTTCTGTATTTTGACTTTGGCATGTTTATTGGCCCCCAAAGAGGGAGAACATCTTATTTTGAATTTTGGACTTCTTCTGGTGGTGTAACTTATTTCTGAATTAATTTATTGTTTTCTGGATTTCTGGTATTTGGTTATTGTTCAGAATTGGTTACTGCATATGTTCCAACATAGTCAGAGTGATGCCCGAATGATGACTATGTTCCTGGAAGTTTTTTTCTTCTTGATTTTATATTCCAAAATGGTTTGGTCCACAAAATGCCAAGGGGGAGATTGTAAAGTCACGTGGGATGTAATTTGGAGAGATTGAAAAGATGTGTGACTCGTGGATTAATTTATTGGCAATTTGTGAACTTATGGTAAAGAAGAAAAACTTACCATGTTGGAACATACTGCGATAAACAGGATTTGCGGAATGAATATTGCGTCGGAATTTTGGGTTATGGAAATTGATAATTACGTGATATCTAATTCAGCATATTAGAAGCAGATAAGGAATATGAATATTATGGAGATAATTATGGAGCTCTTCTAATCTGCATTGGGCTATAAAAGAAGGACATAACACGGCTGCAAACTCGTGGAATTAATTGATAAAAAATATGAACTCGGATTTTACAATTGTCGAGAGAGATTTGTTGAAGAACCAGAATCTGACTATGTTCCAACACACTCGACCTGTGTGCTAAAATTCAGAACGTATGCCTTAATTTCTTAAGTGGAGGAGATCCGGCGTCAACGAGTTTCGAGGTCAGAGGGAGTCTGATCAAGACGGATCGGTAGCATGTGGAGCTTGCAAAATTCACGTGTAGAATTAGAAAAGATTACTATATATTTCTGATTGTTGGATTTATTCTGAACTGGGCCAGGTCCCGCAAACGTAGGTGGATTTCACCGAACTGCGTAACCAAGTTGTGTGTCTCGTGTTTATTTACTTTACATACTTGGTTAGGTTAGACTACGTTGGAACATAAGTTTACTAGTTAACGGCTAAAACGGTAAAACCAGTTTTACAATTAAAACTTCCAACACGAACACATTTTGTAGACTAGGTTAACTTAGTGAACCTTGTCTAAATAAAAAAACCCCCTTTATATATTACTAATAATTACTACATGTTCTTTAATTTACTACTTGCCTGAGAATTTTTTGAGTCAAATAATTCAAAAATGATTGTGGGAAATAAAAATCCGAAAAAGCGTGTGCAGTGCAAATCAAAACCGGCTGTTGCGGAAATATGCCACATCGTCTTTCTAATAAATTTCCTCTTGCTTGTTTTCTACGTTTTTTCTTCTCATTAATTTCCACTGAAGCCAGCAAGCATTTAGATCAACTGTTCATAGTTAATTATCATTATTTTTAAAATAATGGACATGATTGTAACGGATAAATTATATACACGCTGGGTACGTATTATGGTCTAATTATTTTCTAATACTATAAAGTTTGTTTATTGATCTGAGAGATCAAATTTGCATTAGTTCATTATTTTCTTTGGGAACTGTATTGGCATTGGTTAGTTTTTTAGGTGCACTGATGTTCTTTGATATGATTGACGCAGAATCAATTAAACAAATCAACGTTAGCCTCAGGATGCAATTATGATAAGGATTGCATTTGTAATAAAGTAATTGTTAGGGTGAATAGGGACTAGTTTAGTGGTATTCCACACTCTATACAATAGAGAGGTTTGTGGTTTGAAGTACAACGGAGCGGCTTCTTGATAGGGATTACCCAGCAGCATAAGACCGTGTGGGTGGTTTCCGCTGTGGTATCTCAACCTGCAAGTGGTTGATCAAGGTGAGATCGTGGTGATTCCGGTTTCGTTGTGAGCGGTTCGTTGATTGTGCAGCGTTTGAGTGTTTTCAGGAAGACGTCTCTAACTATTCAAATGGAGAGATTTTCAAGTTTCAATGAGATTCAATAGATTCAATGGTGGTATCTCCTAGAGTGGATGTTTATATGTAATTTTGGTTGCTTGTAATGTAATCTGTCAAAAAAACTAATTGTTAGGAATGATCGATAGTGAACTATTGATTAAAATATATAGCTCAAAATTTTGTATGCAGGAGAATTAACTATATAGGAATGAGGGATCAGTAGAATTTTGACAAGTGTCTAGGGTGTTAAAAAGTTAATAACATTTTTTGCTCCCCGCTTTCTTTCATTTTTTGACCCGCATATTTAACACTTGTTACACTCACACACACACATATCGAGTCATGCGTTTCAGTTTTACTGTTGTGAGTTTTTTACACCAATGCAATATGCAAATTAGACGGCAGCATTTTCACTATGCAACTCAAAAAACCAAGTCGAGTCCTCACTTTGTCAGTGCTTGGGTTGTATTCACTTCCGATCCAGAGATTATCCACGTTCTGTAAAACAGCTTAGATCTTTGGTTAGATAGGACAACATTTCACCGTACTTACTTCGACGATCTTTTCAAAACAGAGTCTTTCTCTAGGGTTTATGTAATGTAAGTCTTAGAAGTGTGAACATACCTCTTACGCATGTTACGTCTCTTGGTATAAGGATTGGTGGCTGATGTGACTAGTCTGTCACATCAAGTTCTGTTTGTTGGCCCTTTGCTGCCTTCAATAGGTTTTCTCCCCTTACGCTGATTTAGTCTAGCTGGCCGACATGCTCATACCTTATTAAGTCCCCCAAACCCAAGTTCCTATTATTATGATAAGCAGGGTAAAGGTTTAGGTTAGGTCACGATGGTTCGCGTGACTTTGATCGACTGACTGCATTTTCATCTATATGTCTTTTCGTATTTCGTGGTAAAACAGAAGCAGATAATATTTGAAAAGCAGCGTCTTTTCAAGAAACAACGCTTGGATTGATGCCATTACGCTACATGCTTCGATAGCTACCACATTTCTCTTTTCTGATGTCAATGTTAGACAAGCTGCTATTTTCTCGCATCTTCCCGAGGCAGTTTTAATCATTTGTAGCGGCGATTCTTCTATAGTGCATATATACCTTGGCTTTGGAGCCAAATTTTCTTTTCTTCATCATTTTTTTCATCTTCCCCAAGCTTCCTTTTCACTTCCTCTCTACTCCACAAACTCATTCCCAGCGTCCACTTCAGGTACCCCTCATCTTCTTGCTTTTGCTATTTCTTTGTTCTTTTCTTTCTTTGAGTATCTAGAAAACATGGTGTCCATTATAGGTCCACCTAAGTCTCGGTCCTACTGCAACGTGATGGCCAACGAGTGTTTTTATATCTGTCGACTCTGCAAGATGGTACTCGTCGTCCGGGGTGAGGGATATGACTATCTCTGTGACCACATTATCTTCCCCGGTTCAGGGGAAATGAATTTGGATGTCCCTCAGGGGATGGTTATCGTCTACCTGGAAACCATCAAGAATGGATATTTGTATGTAATTTTGTTGCTTGTAATGTAATCTTTTAAAAAATATTAGGAATGATCGATAGTGGACTAGTGATCAAAATATGTAGCAGAAAATTTTGTATGCAGGGGACTTAATTATATGGGAATGAGTGATCTATAGAATTTTTGACAAGTGCCTAATGTGTGGAAAATTAATGACAATTTTTGCTCCCCGCTTTCTTTCATTTTTTTAACCCGCATATTTGACACTTTTCAAAGTCCTAATGATACCTCAATCCCACATACTTAATCTCATCACATACAAAATTTTCATATATACATACATATATATATATAGTCATGCATTTGAGTTTTATTGTTGTGAGTTTTATACATTAATGCAATATACAAACTAAATGGAAACATTTTCGCTATGCAACTTAAATAACCAAGTTTAATTATGGCTCCAATATTGGAAGCTATTAGGGAATACGTTTGTGTATAGTTTTGGGCTTCTTGTATTGTGGGTTTTTAGACTGTATATGTATATATATATATATATATATATGTGTGTGTGTGTGTGTGTCTTGTACATATTTCATACGGAATGAAAAAAATACAGCTTAAACTCTATTCTTTGGCAAAGTATCAGAGCCACACCACCAACCATTTCTTCACGGCTCCAACCCTAATCTTCACAGCTTTTCTTCATTGCCATTGTCTGCTCCACCAGCGTGGGTGCAATGATTCGGTGACAATGACTAATGAGGCAAGATTGGATATATCTTCATTAAATTATCTCGGTTCCAGCAATCAACCCGACAACCTTATTACTCACATTATTCTCAACAGTGACAACTACGTGGGTTGGGCGCGGGCTATGTCATTGATGGCACCATCAAGAAGTCAACAGAGAAGAAGAAGCTCTTAGACTGGGACACGATCAACTCTATGTTCGTTCCACGATGAGGCAAAGTGTCTGTGGGAGTATCTTGAGAAATGGTACTGCGTCGTTAGTGGACCACTTCTGCAGCTAATACGTTCTTCTATTATTTCCTATAAGCAATCTCATTCTATGTCTGTTGATGATTATTTTCATCGCTTGATGAGTCTCTTTGATGATCTTAGTTGCCTCAAACCCTTACTCTTTTGTTCTTGTGGGAAATGTACTTGTGATGTTGTTGGAAAATTTGCTGCTGATCGTGAGGAAGAGAAGTTGCACCGGTTCCTTATTGGCGTCGACGATGATTGCTTCAGAACAGCTCGCTCCAATTTTTTGTCCCAAACCCCTCAAACTGATCTAGATCATTGTCACCAACTTTTGCTTTGGAAGAACGTTCTCACGACATCGCTCGCAACAAAGCTCTCATTTACGAGGCATGTGCTTTTGTTGTATCCACTGTTTGACCACCTCTCTCACGGGTGGACAAATCCAAACTAATATGTTTGCATTGTCGGTGCAACAGTCATGAAAAAGCTTCATGTTTTCAGCTTCATGGCACACCCAATTCATGGGAAGAGAGGTACGGCCATAGAAAGGGTGGGTTGTCAATGATTTACTCAAATGATCCCTAGGGTTGACTTAACCGCAACCGGGGTGGTGGTGTTCGTGCCCATGCAGTAACTGTGTCGAGGGCTTCTACACCCAATTTCAGCGGCACCTCTTTTGCCAACTTAAAGCTTGATCAGGTTCAGACATTGCTAAATATGATTAATGTTGAGCAATCTTCTAGTGATCGTGTGACATGTGATCTCTCTTCTATTCCTTGGATTATTGATGCTGGGGTGTCTCACCATGTTACAGGAAATATTTCATGTTTATCACATGTTCAGCCTATTGTTGAATATCTCATTGGTTTACCTGATAGCCAACGAGTAGTGGAGACATTGAAGAGGCACGTCTTATTGACTCGTGATCTTAATCTCTATCATGTTCTTATCCCCTCTCTCAATTGCAACTTAATATCTATGTTTCAGTTGATTGATGATTCTCACTGTCTTGTCCGATTCACTAGTTCTATGTGTGCTATTCAAAATCAACACTCGAGGAACCTGATTGGAGCAGGTGAGAATCGAGATGGACTCTATAATTTCTACAGTTTTCCTACAGTGCAAACAATGAATGTTCCTGGGTTGATCGAGTTTGAGTTGTGGCACCGACGTCTGGGACATCCTAATCGTGTTGTCAAATTAGTGCCTTCTATTCGATTTAGTATCTCTAAGAAAAATTTGAATAATGCTTGTGTAATTTATCCCCAGGCAGCGCAAACAAGGGATAGTTTTTCGACTAGTGATAGTAAAGCCAGTCTTATTTTTTGCTTTGCTACATTGCGATTTATGGGGGCAATATCAGACACCCTCTTCATGTGATGTGAATTATTTTTTGACCATTGTGGATGATTTTTCTAGAGTTTTCTGGGTTTATTTGTTGTGCAATAAGACTGAACGATAGTTTGATACATATGTGAAAATTGTGCGTAGTGATAATAGCACTGAATTTACTTGCATGAAGGATTTTTTCAGTTCTTGTGGAATTTTGTTTCAGTCTTCTTATGTTGGTACCCCCCAACAAAATGGTCGAGTCGAAAGAAAACATCAGCACATCCTCAATGTCAGTCGTGCCTTAATGTTTCAAGTTGGTATACTCATTAAGTTTTGGGGGCGAGTGTGTGCTTGTTGGAGTTAATCTAATTAACAGGACTCCTTCTGGTGTCTTACAAAATAATACCCTTATGAGACCTTGTTTGGTGTGCCCCCGGCTTTTGATGACTTACCCGTTTTTGGTTGTTTGTGTTTAGTGCATGATCAACAGGCTAAAGGTAACAATTTTACTCCACAGAGTCGAAGGTGTATGTTTATTGATTATCCCAATGGAAAGAAGTATTGGAAGCTGTAAGATATTGCAACAAGGAGTACTTTTGTTTCTTGGGATGTACAATTCCATGGGAATGAATTTCCTTACGTGGAACCTCTGGCCAAGCCTCTCTCTGACCCTTATGGGGATCTGAGTCAGCCTTCCTTGCCTCTCATGGAGGATGGTGATTCAGTTTTGGTGGACTCGAAACTGCACCTGAGCCATCCACTCTGAGAGATCAAGTTGTTGTCCCGTCCTCTGTAGCTTCGCCTGAGACCGACTCTGAGCATATTCATCCTCATACTTCTGTGGTTCCGGATGCATCATTGGGTTGTGGTTTACATGAAAATTGCGCTTCTATTTTGCTACGTGATTTTGTGACTCACAATGTACGGAATTTGAGTCCATCTTCAGCTGCTTCTGCTTCCTCTAGTCCCTCAAATACTCTAATTCTTTAGCACACTTTGTGAATTGTGATAAGTTTTTTTGTGCATCGTTGTTCTTTTCTCGCAGCTATAACTGAAGGTGTTGAGCCTCATAATTTTAAAGAAGCCATGCAGGATGCTAGGTGGAGTGGTACCATGCAGCAAGAAATTCAGGCATTGGAGGATAGCAGCACGTGGGACATGGCCTATCTTCCTCCCAGTCACCACACCTTGCGGTGCAAGTGGGTCTACAAAATTAAGTACCATTGTGATGGCTCGGTTGAGCGTCTTAAGGCCTATCTCGTTATCTTTGGCAATCATCATGTAAAGGGCATTGACTACAATGATACTTTTGCTCCTATCGCCAAAATGGTCACTGTTTAGGCTTTTCTGGCTGTTGCGGCTACTAAGAATTGGAAACTCCTTTAGATGGATGTTCACAATGTTTTTATTCACGATGTTTTGGATGGAGAAGTTTATATGAGGCCACCTCTGGGTTTTACTCCTCTCACACCGGGCACAATTTGTCATCTATGAAAGTCTTTATATGGTTTGCACCAGGCCCCTCGTTGTTGGTTTTCTAAGCTTGCGCCAACTGTACTCTCCTATGGCTTCATTGAATCCTACTAGGATCACTTTATATTTACCCTGTCTGAGGATCATGTTCAGCTCTCGGTCTTGGTCTACGTGGATGACTTGATTATCTTTGGGAATGACTCAAAAACTTTTTCTTCCTTCAAACAGTACCTGGGTCGTTGCTTTCACATGAAGGACTTGGGTCCGCTGAAGTATTTCCTTGGCATCGAGGTGGCTCATAGTTTAGATGACTTGTTTCTCTGTCAAAAGAAGTACATTCTAGACATTATAGCAGATACATGACTTCTTGGTTCCAAACCTGCAATTTCTCCTCAGGAATAGAATCATACTCTCGCTCTGGCCACTTGTGCGTTTCTCTCGGATCCTGAACCATATTGGTGTCTTGTTGGTCGCCTTATTTATTCGTCCTTCACTCATCAATATTTGGCTTATGTTGTTCACATCTTGGCTCAGTTCATGAGCACCCGAGGCAGGAACACTGGGATGCTACTCTTCGGGTTGTGCGTAACTTGAAGGGGTGTGCAGGTCAAGGCATTCTTTTGAGTTCTGTGTGTGATCTTTCCTTGTCCAGATGGTGTGAATATAACTGGCCTAGTTGTCCATTGACTTGTCATTCTTTTTTTGGTTGGCTCGTGTTTCTTCGTGGTTCTCCCATTTCATGAAAACCAAGAAACAGCACACCTTCTCTTTCTCCTTCGCCGAGGCCGAGTATCGTTCGATGGTCGACTTTACGTCTGAGCTCAAATGGCTCAAGGCTCTTTTAGGTAGTCTTGGCAATCATCACTCACATGCTATGAAACTCTTTTGAGACAGTAAGTCGGCTCTGCATATTGCTCATAATTCTGTTTTTCATGAGCGTACGAAACACTTTGAAATTGATTGTCACTATGTGCGGGATGCTATTTGGCAGGGCCTCATTGCTACCAGCCATGTTTCTACTAATGAGGAATTGGCTGATATTTTCACCAAAGCTCTTGGCTAGCGTAAATTTTCTTATTTTCTTAGCAAGTTGGGCATTTGTGATCCTCATGCTCCAACTTGGGGGGGCATTAGGGCATACGTTTGGGTATAGTTTTGTGCTTCTTGTATTATGGGCTTTTAGACTGTATATATATGTCTTGTACATGTTTCATACGGAATGAAAAAAATGCAACTTAAACCCTATTCTTTGGCAGAGGTCAATTGAAAGTGGAAGAAGAACTTGTTAGTGTCACATATTTTTGGTTGACAGATCTATGACTCAATATATAATATCATGGGTCAACCCTACATAGTACCAATTGGCTTTATGATATAAGCACATGATTCTAATATGATATCATAGCCCACGGGCCCGTGACCCCTTTATATCCACGTTTACGCGATGATTAATACTGTTGCACGATGATTAATACTGTTGCGCGTGATAGGGCGTGTTAGTGTCCCACATTGGTGGTTGACAGGGTTAAAACTCAATATATATATAATCATGGGTGAAACCTACATAGTACCTCACGTGCAGCAATATTAATTATCGCGCAATCGTGGATGTAAATGGTCACAGGTATCATATTAGAATTATTGATTCCTATTATAAAACCAATTACTACTCTATAGTGGTAAACCATGAATTTATATATTGAGTCGTAACTATGTCAACCATGAATGTGAAACACTAGAAGGCGTTCAAAAGAATATTTAAAATAGGCCAAAAGCTATGTTAATGAAATGAACTCCTTAATGAACATTACAATCATTTTCATGACTATAAAGCAGTGCATGAAAGTGAGCCCCCAAACTTTGACATTATGGAAATGCCCATAATCAATTCTTTAATTGCACAAACTTGTTATGATGTGTTCAAGTAGATTATTTATGATGTGGTAAGCTTATGAAACAGCATATGGCACTACTTGCAACCAGAAATATATTACTTCTGACAGTTCCCAACTACAAAGAAAAATAAACTTTGGAATTTTCAGACTGAGAAATAAATTCTGTTTTGATTTACTCAAATGTTGAAGTTAATAACAGTTGACGTGAGATCATTGGTGTGTCAAAGTCCAACTAAACCTAAGAAAATGTTGGTATTAAAGTTTTTATTACTCTCTTTTATATACGTTCTGTTTGGCAAAGTCTTGCGAATAACCGCATTTCCATAAATATGTGAAAAAATTAATTAAATTATAATTATGGAAATATAAATGGGTTTTAATTATAATATTAAAAATTTTACTGTGCAAAGTGTAGTAGTTATAAATTTATGATCAGATTAATGCAATTCGAAAATTTTAACTTAATTTCTTTTAATTTATTGTTTGAATCTAAACTTTTTATTATAGCTAATTATAAAATAACGGACTAGTCTTCACAAAACTTTTGTGAATGATGACGATTTATTTATACAAATTCATGTCGCGTGATATGCTAATATTTAATTCGTTGCAAGTTGAAAGGAATAATTTCGTCTTAACCTTGACCTCTGAGTGAATGCATGATTTTCAAACGATGGCAAATAACAGGACCATGCTTGAATCAGCTGGAATTCCAGAGATCAATTAATAAAATAATTATAACTGCGATTCAGCTTTGAAAAAACCATCAACCAGCATCCTGATTCCTCCTTTTATCTTTTCTCTTTTGTTCTGAATTGATCTTTTCTCTTTTGTTCTGAATTGATCTCCAGAATTTGAGCAAAAACATAATTGTGTCCCTATGGTAATATTTCATTTTTTCATCTTTGATACTTACTACCTCTGTTGCAAAGAAAAATTCCTATTTTTCGTTCAACTTTCTCAAGTCATGTTTGAGCATAAATTTCAATTAATATATAGTTAATAACATTATCATGTAAAATATTATTAGATTCCATGCAATATTTTTTTTATACATCATTTGTATATGTGACTAAAGTTATCGGTGGTCAAACACGCTCCGAGAAAGTTGACAAAAAATAGATATTTTCGCTGGGACGGAGGGAGTATTATTAACTTAAAATTTATATATTTTTTCAAGTTATACATATAAAAAATGTTTGAATATGAAGAAAAAAAAGACTCATGTGAGACAATCTCACCATAATTTTATAGTGAGACAAATGTTCAAATAATGTTTTAAAAATTATAAAAAGTACCTCATGTCATCTGTCATATTCAGATAATTGTATTTAAATTTATTGTCTTACCATAAGATTGGTTGATAGCACTTCGCCCAAGACTTTGTTGAAAAAAATACTATAAAAATTGACTCCATGTATAAAATAAAAATACGTAATACATGCTATTTCGACTCAAACATTTGACACCGTTGTGTTTATGAGTAAAACTGATTCATTTTAAAAGTGAAAGAGTTGCTTATGGTTTTTCTAAAAAAATAACTTCAACTTTTAAAATAAGATTTTTTAAATACTTTTCAAAAATAATTAAAAGTGTTTAACTTCTATAAATACTACTAAAGCAGCAAGTTTTTGGTTATGTGGCACCTCCACACCTTGCCAAGTCAGCTTGCCACATCACCTTTTCACAATAAATCATTTCTTTAAAAATGATTTAGTTACCAATATATTCCCTTGAAAGATGTAAAAATCAATGCAGCTTGCCATAATTATACCTTCCATTCTCCCGCCTCTCCTCTTATTTCTTCGATGCTCCCACTTCCTCTCTGTGCCGCTCCTTATTCCAAAACCTAAACCCACAAATCTTTTTTATATAATCAGTCCATCCTTCCCCAACAACGAGCAATCGTAGAAACACCGTTCTCTCACTCTTTCATTCAAGGTATAACTCCCCCGCTTCTCTCTTACGAGTACGAATACTTTCTCAACCTTCTGTTTTTTTTGTCTGGGAAATCTACTTGCTCTTTGTCTTCTTCATGAACTAAAACCACAATGTTACAGCTGTGAATAGTGGGATTAAAGCTCTGCAATCTTTGGGATTGGATGAGGAGAAAAGCTCTGTTAGGTTGAATGTAAGGAATTGCTATAGTTTTGAGACGTTTTATGTTAAAGTTCGCTTATGTTTTTGTTGATTTTTGTTGGGTAAATCTGATTGTAGGAATTGAAGTTTGAAGAAAATTGGCGCCCGGCTTCTCATATCCCACTCTTTTTTTCCTCCAGATTATATGGGAGGGGTAATTCTATTTCAGTTCTACTCGCCACTATCATCTAACTGATTTACAGTACAAAAGAGTCAACTTCACAATTAGGGTTGAAACTGTAAGTATCCATTACTTCATCTATGTCGAAATTCAATTCTTAGATGATTTTGCAGTTGTTCACAGAAAATCTAGCTTCAATACTTTTATGTTTTATATGTGTGTTAGTATTAGCCATGCATATATGATATGTACGTATTGAATGTGTGGTTTTTCTAAGAATAAAAAATATGTGTGTTTCTTGATGTCAATGTATTGTCTGGGACAATCTGACAATAGGCAGATGTTACAATCAATGCACATATTTTTCACATACTTCTCATAAATAAAAAAATTCTCCCTGCAAGAGCGTTCTCTGGACTTTCATACACCATGTGCACTGTATGTTGCTGCAGGTACTAAATTTATTAAGAGTTTTTGGTTGATCATAACTTTTTTTCCTTCTTTCGTATACATACATCATAGATGCCATTGTTATGTTATGTTTGTTAATTAGGAGCTTTTTCTTCTATAATTTTGTAAGTACTCCATATTTTATATTTGATCATATTCTCATTGGTTGCACTGTTTTGCCATTCGTATTGCAGTATGTGGTTGTCTTTCATGCATGCTTACTCTTATAGTCTTATGCCATTTTATATATGTGTTTGGTGATGGAGTTTTTTTTATTTAAATGATTATTAGACCCCGGGAGAATCTCGTGTTTCATTCACTTACTTCCCCTTTTTTACACAAGAGATGACTTTGGTGTTGATCTAATGCACACAACGGCCCCGGTGAAGGCTATAATTACTCAAGCAATAAATAACATGATTAATGAGGATGATGTTGAGAATGAAGAAGATGAGAATGCTGAGGGAGCAAGTGATATATAAAAGATGAGAACAATGGTGATGCTTAGTTTAATATCAGGGGAGCTCACACAACAAGACAGCTCGAGAATCAGAGAAAAGGCTAGCAGGGATGTATTTGAATCTAGGTTAGCCTAAGAAGTGGTGTATACACGTTCAATGTTTATTGCTCTTTTACTGTTGTGCTTCACATGTTTGCCAAGAATATTGATGCAGGCCAGAGATTGACCTATGATTTGGAGAAATTAACGTCTGATTTGTATGGTTTAGTTACTGGTATGGTAAAATCAACAGTTGGCATTCTACGGTGCGTAAATGTGCACTTCCTTTGTACTTTGCTTCTAATTATGTATTATGTATAGTTTGATGAGTGAAGTGACATTTCAAGTTCACTTGGAGGATGAAGCTTTTTACTGGTAGAATGGAAGTTGCTATTCTGTATGCGTACATGTTGTTGGGTTTGGGTTTTCTAAGGATTGTCACACCAAATTTTGGCGACCTGACAAGTCGTGAGCAACAGTTGGAAGGAACCTTCAGGTGACTTGGATGAGTTTGCCGCTGGTTTCTTATAAATTTCTCCCCACATTTGGCTTTCAGTATCAGCCTTATCTTTGTAAATGTGATGATTAGGTTTATGCATGACAGGTTTCGTATGCATGCGAAATATGTTGCTTTCTTTGGTGGTGATGGCCAAGAATGAATATAAAACTTTAGAGAAACTTTAGTGATTGATTTCTCAATGACACGGTCTAGGAGATCTAGCTATCTTTATTAGCTAGAATTTAAAAATGTGTTGTTTCATCTCCTTAGTAAGCGATTGTGTTCTTCATTTGCTAGAATTTTGAGTCACGGGCTTTAAATTTTTGTACAATTGCATTGAGAAGCTTTCAAATTACATGATTTTTCACATTGCTTTTATGTTGTGACAGAGAACATTAGAGGGTGCATGCAAAAGCCAAGGTACCAATGAACTGTGTGCACTAAAGTTAAGTTTCTATATGTGCTTGCTGCCATTTTTCATATACTATAGTTACCCACTCTAAAACTTGAAAATTTACTCAGATGGTTGAATCAAGATTCAATGGACTTCTATGCCACTCCATATTGCTGCTTAGAAAGAAATGGCTCTTGGAATTTGAGCCAGTTGTATGCACTTGTGCATAGCAGGATTAGAGCAGGCGTATTAACACATGGTTTGAGGTTTTTATCGTCTGTTGTTTTTAGAGCTTTTTAGCTTTTGGTGACATTCTTGAGCTACATGGAAAATTTCTCAAACTATCAGGTGGTGTCAACTGTATTAATCTTGCCTTTGCTGATATAATTAATTAAATATCCTGCGAAGAATGAAGTGTAAAATAATTACTGAGGGTTGAAAATGTACCCGATAACAAAAGGGTTGGATTCAGAACTTTGCGTGAGAACTTACAGGGCAGTTTTTGGAGTAAAATCTCATTGAGAAGCATTTAGTTTTTGAAGCATTGACGACATAATTTTTAGTTATACACTACATCACTTAAATTACATGCTAATTCTTATCATTTTAATTAAATAATTATTGATTCATCATCAATATATATCGTATTTTTATCACTATATTTCTTACAATGTAAAGTATTTATATACAGCGATTAATATTTTTCTATACAAAATAAATGTATATTATATGTTAAAATCTTGGGAAATGCCGTCTTTCATTACGAGGTTGAATTGAAATTATAGAAAGGTAAAATATTTTAGTTACAATGTTAAAAAATTATTATACAACATTTAGGAGTGATAGGTTTATGACACGATTAATACAACCCGAAAATTTTATTTTATTTTCTTCAATTTTACAGTTTAAACTTTGGTATTTCCATAACTTATGGAAATACCGTCTTTCAAGAGACGGACTCATATTATATTTGTTTAAATATGAAATAAATAATTATTATATATAAAAATATTTGTTTAAATAGATATATTAATTTATTTTCAATATTGCATCGTGTGTAATTCTCATCTAGAATTTATAGCAAAAATTATAGCAAAGTCTTGAAAAAAATCGTCTTTCCATACCTATGGAAAGAGGGGTTGAATAAAATTATAGAAATGTAAAAAAAAATTAATTGTTATATTAAAACTTCATTATGCAACGTGCAGTAGTTATAAGTTTATGACCCGATTAATGCAGCTTAAAAATGTTATCTTGATTTCTTCAGTTTAAACTTTGATCTTTACATAACTTATGCGACGACCTTTTTTAAGAAAAGAACTTTTATTTATTACTTATTAAAATTATAAATTATATTTTTAAAAAAATCAAAAAAAATCTTTGATGCACGGGTGTTATCTAGTTAAACTTCATAATATTGCACATTAATTCTTGGTCTGTCTAGGAGAAATTATAGTCTCAAAATTAAAGAATGCCGGCCGTGAGTGGTACAGGAAAGCTGCTCGGTGGATTCTCTGGTATCTGACCAATGACCACAGAATACTGAATGAATACTGAAGTGGTCGCATTTACAAGATTTTACCCATGCTAGGCTATTTAAACCGGTAAATGGTATAAACTAACCAGGGATTTAAAAATAAATGAAAACTCAACCTGCATCTCCATTTCATGTCTTTTCCATTTCGGAGCCGCATATACATTCTGGGTGGGGATTTTGGTAGAAGGGTTCTTCCAGTCGAAAACGAGCTCGGCCTTTGATACCTGACGGGGCACCTTCTCTTCTCCTTGGTGCTCCCTGCCTGAAAATCGTCATATGCATCAGATTGGGGACACTAATCTGTATCGGAACATTAGTAATGCTTGTGCCAAGAAGAAAACCAAAAATGAGTTCCACCGACATGTATCACGTTGATTATGTAGCGTATTTGGAACGCAAAAAAAAGTTCTGGCTTTTCTGCCTCCAAGTATAGATTGGCACCACATAACCTTTTCCCAATTTCAACGTTTGTTATCTCAAAATACCATCAGAATCCAGTAAATTGAACACCTACTAAGTACAACTGCTCTTATCTTGCTTATAGTTGAAAGAAAACTTTTGACCTAGCTCATAATGTTCTAGGGAACAGAGTAGTTTATGGAAAATAACCTAGTTGCACAACTTGCAGTCTGAACAAAAGATTCTCAAGTTTTTATATGAGACAAATAAAAAACCAAGCCTTCTTTTCACATTCATCTTTGGTGGAGCTTAAGTAAAAGAAGAACCCATCGGAATACCTGTTCTTGTGCATTTCTAGTACTAGTCGGGACAGTGAAGGTCCTTCCTCAAGCACTCCAGAGTCCAACATATCCAATATTGCAACTAGCCTCTTCCTAAACATGAGCATGACTGCTATCAGTAACTGAACGAAATCATTTAAGAAAGCATACTGTATTACTGAAAGTTGCAAAGACAATGCCAGGCCACTAGCTATGAAGTTATTTCTCCATCGAAACATCTGTGTGCTGCTTAGAATCTAAAATAATCAGCTCCAGGGGGCAATAAATTAAGAAATATTATCTGCGTCCTCATGAAAAAAGTCCACTTTCTAAACCTCCTAGCCTGCTTTTCTTCTAGTACTAGTTCCCAGGCTTTAAGCCCATAACTCAAAATACTTCAACAGGAAAAGCCAAGACTCTATGGCATCACACCTTGAAACACAGAAAACCCTACTTCACTCCATCCCATAAAAAAAGAGTCAACTTTGCTCACAGTGCAAAGTTTTACTAGAGGCGAGTTGCAACACCAAGATAGCCCTATTGTTGCCATTTTTTTCATTTCGTTTTTGTTAATCAATTGTAGAATTTATTTTAATGGCAGATGTCAAACAAAAAAATATCATGTCTATATTAGATAGCATAGCAAAGATTCAAAATGGACTCTTATTATGGGGGGGAAATGTAATTCAAAAGGACCCCTTTTAAGGCGGAGGAACCTTACATTGCCAATACAATTTAATCATTATTCCAACCAGAACCAAAACACCTCTTGCTACCACACAAGCCTATGATTCTGTTATACCTAAAAATGGAAGGGACACTTCTTGATGTGACGAAGGGCAAACTGGAAAAGCACTTAATCTTAACCTATATAGTTTATGGGCAAACTGGAAAAAATACCCTGCTGGCACCACCAGGAAAAGAAAAGTTAAGAACAAGAAAAACCAAATCTTTTACGTAATCAAACAGAAACATGTATGATGACCCATGGAGTTAGACCCTGTTTACTGACTAAGCTAAAATGGAACCCCAACAGGAAATACTTCGAGATGAGGTAGACACTAACAGAAGAGTTATTCTATGAAGAGTGAAGATTAAAGAGGTCAATTTCTACAGATTACTGGAACAAGAGCCACTAAACTTTGATAATCAAGTCCAAAAACTTGTCAGTCCAAAAGATGAGATCCTATGGATCATTCAGTCAACAACGAAGTGCACAAAGATACCCAAGGCAGTTCGCAATAGAATTTATATCGGG
>JAULKM010153936.1:0-17001 GCA_032355605.1 Rubia tinctorum
GACTTAGGATATAACTCCTAAATCATCATCCTAACTTTCTTACCAACAAAGTATCCATTATTCTTACACAAAAGCTTGGTCTATTACATATATGAGTTTCAAATGTGCTAAAAAGAGATGAGCACATCACTCATACGGATATAATTCCATTAGATTCAGAGTAGGTTAATAAAAGAAGGATTTAGATATGAAAAGCCGAAAAAGGTCGTCCAACCTCAAATCTACCTAAATCTAGAAATGTTCCAACAAAATGATAACAAAAGAGATGCTAAATGCATAGGAAAATACATGCATTTTGGCGTCTCATCAGACATCATCTTTCTCACATCTCCAACCGGAAAAGGGTCTACAACTAGGTCAAGGGGGGGATCACTGAATTTCGATTGCGCCTGAGCCTCATTCCAGACCATCAGATCATATGGGTGGTACCAGCACCCCCTCACCTCCCCTGTTTCTGCCCCTGCTGCCAACCCTTAGGGAAATATTATAATAGAATTTCAAGTTTGAGCAATATTTGCTCTTTTGGTAATTTAGAAGTGCGATGGCTACCGTATTTCTGGCAAACATAGGGTTAACATATGGGTGGAGATCATGTGATCAAATGACATCCCTTAGCTATCACCATTCCATTTTGACAATATGTATAATTATAAACTCTTTCATTATCTTTTTGAGAAGACTTGGGGAGACTAATAAAATCCCTACTCCCTTCAAAAGTGAGTTTCAATTTATTTATTATTTAAAAAAAAAGTTATTTTCATAATTTATATAAGTCCATTTGATATTTATTTTATGTATCGTAATAAGATATATATAAATTTGAAAATCTTTTACAATTTATCGTAATGTATGAATAATTGATTTTGACCTTAAAAGTTAATAAAATGAGGTTTTTATGCCCAAACTTGTAAATAATTATAATTTCACTTGAAAAGTTAACACGAGGCTTTCTCATAAGAGTCCGTTTTTTGAAAGACGGTATTTCGGTAAATTATGGAAAGACCAAGGTTTAAACTGCAAATTAAAAGAAATTAAGGTAAAATTTCCAGGTGGCATTAAGGGTCATAAACTTATAACTAATGCACCTTCCATAATAAATTTTAATATATTGCAACTAAAACATTTTAATTTTTTTATAAATTCAACACTGTCTTTCCATAAACCTATGGAAAGATGGTCTTTTTCAAGACTTTTCCTTTTCATAATATACTAATTATAATAAAACATAGTGTCCGTCTCTTGAAAGATGATTTTTCCATAAGTCATGGAAAACCAAGGTTTAAACTGCAAGTTCGAAGAAATTATGATAAAATTTTTGAGTTGCATTAATCGGGTCATAAACTTTATAAGTACTACACGTTGCATAATAAATTTTTTATATTTCAATTAAAACATTTTACCTTTTAATTATTTTAATTAAATCTCATTTTCCATAAACTTGTGGAAAGATAGTTTTTCCCAACATTTTGCCTAAAACTTAATAGTACATTATCTTTGAATAAAAATACATATTTTCACCATTCAAAAGGAATATAAAATTATTTTCAAAAAAAGGGCATATAAAATTATGAGGAGCCCCGAAGAGATAATAATTTGCAAATGTCTATAATAGCCCCCAAAAACTGTACAATACCACGTGCTGCATGTTCTTCTTTCCTTATCAACCTTGCCCCGAAGAGATTTAAAGTGCTGCATGTGCTTTCACTCACGGCAATTCGGTGGTATTGTGGTACCTACCCGCCTGAAGGCCACCCTTTTCCTCTGTTTTGGGAGATTTTGTTTGGCCGCTGTTCTTTCCGGTAGCCATTTACTGCTGCTTTTTTTTAAATGAAAACATCTCATAGAAATGTAGGGGATTTATAGGCACCATAAACCTGAAATGAAAAAAGTAATTACAATAGAAATATTTTATATCTTCCCAAGTGTTCCTCCTATTAAGTTTCCACCCCCTGTGTCGACTTATAGAAGGCCGAACTTGGAAAAGAAGTATAGCCATTAACCAAGCTATATTAATGGAAATTATACTAAGTTAAAAGAGAAAGATTAGCAACACAAATAAATCTTGTTTACGGAGGTAATGTTTTTGGTATTTACAAAAAATAGAATACATTCCTCGAATGTCATGACAAAAGCAGTGATTCAGGCACGGTTTTTTGGGGTGATCATCTTCAAAATTAGGATGAGCATATGAAGCTTCAAAATCAGGATGAGAAGTTTTGTAGAAGAGAAAGCAGAGACCTTTTCCCCCTTCCAACATGTTCATATGAATGCCATAAGCATGGGTAGCTTCTTCAAGGATGAGTAGCATTCAAATTTGGTCATAAGCAACATCAATATCGCAATGTTTATTCTCACTTGCAGAGGAAAAGAGATAAAACTCAGCAGCATCCGAGTTAAGATGTATAAATCCTAATATCTGGTATTCCAATTTTATCAATCACAATAAGCCCCTTAAGTTCACTGTCCAATTCATGGAAAAGAAATGTGTTTCCAGAATATAATAACCTAGCTCTTTTTGCCAAACCATCTGCTACCCTATTTGCTTCTCTTTGTGTGTGAATCAAAATTCTACCATTAATGAGGAGATTAACACTGTCAGCCAGCTTATAAAGTTTCCAATCAGCCAAAAGGGGTCTCTCATTGCATTGATAGCTAGAAGAGAGTCACTCTCAAATTCATAGTTGATTCCAAGCTGATTAATGAATATAATACCTACTTGATAGCCATGAGTTCAGCCTTCAAAGGAGATTCCCACATGATAAAATCAGATTTAGCAAAGATCAAATCACCAGAAGGTGATCTCACAATAATGCCAATCCCAGTACTTCCATTTTGAATCCAAGATGAATCAACGTTAGTTTTAAAAGGTGAGTTTAAAGGTTTGGAGCAAAAACAGTTTTGAACAAAGGTTTTGGAGGTGATCTCATAAGAGGGATTAAACCAGAACTAATGAAGTCTGTGTTAGAAGCCTGACATGAGAAAACAGGTTTACCAAGAAACAAGAAAAAGATTTCTTGTTTTATGTCTTTAATGATGAATTTAGCAGATGGTTTAATTTCATTAAAGATCAAATTATTCCTTCTTTTCCAAAGAAACCAACATATAAGTGGTGGTAAAATTGAAGCCAGAATGTGGTGGCATGATGTTAAACCTTTAAAATTCCATAGTGACCACAGTCTATCCCACAGAGAAGGAAAAATAACAGGTTGAACATGTATGCAATGTAACAATTGATTCCACACCTGAGTAGCAATATTGCATTAGTTGAAAAATGATCTAGTGAATCAGGATTATTGCAAAAGACACATTTTGAACCTATTTGGAAATCGAGTTAAAATGTCATCAAAGGCAGCTAACAATTTAGTAATTTCCACATAAATATAGATTTTTTTTTGGAATTCTAAAATTCCGGAATTTAGAGAGAGAAGATCTACTACCAGATGTGATAGCTGTGGCTTTTTAAGCTGATTTAAAAGTGAAAGCTCCATTAGGTTCTGGTTTCCAGATTAATCTGTCTTGTGTTTGAGGCATGATGATAGCTTCCTGCAAAAAATAGCAATATCAGGTTGAATAAAGGATGATATTAAAGGCAGGTAAATCTGTTTGTTGCATATAAAGTCAGAGACAGAAAAGTCAGCAGGAATAATATGGAAGAGAAAGTCTTGTAAATGAATTTGATTAATTATAGGCCTCATGTCTGTCCAATTTGAATACCAGAAAAGACATTTTCTATTTCCATGGATCACCCTTGTTAAGCTTTCATCTAAATGATTAAATAATTTAATTCTTTTCCAGTTATGTGATTTTCTATTAGAATCAGCTAGAGACCATATTAGTTTTGACCAAAGGGTTTAACCAATCTAAAATTTCCACCACAATTTTAGACTGCATGCATTGGTGATTGATTTTAAAGATCTAAAGCCTAAACCATTTTGCTCTATAGGAAAACATAGATGTGACCATTTCCTCCAGTGTTTTTTTGGTCCCTCATTTGAATTACTCCAAATGAAACTTGCGAGCTTTTTCTCAATCTGTTTGATTACAAAGGTGGTAGGCTTAAGAACTATCCAAACATGTTGAGGAATAGAATATAAATAGCTAATTATTAAAGTGATTTTACCACCCATAGACGACCACTTATTTTTCCAGTTTAGAATCGTAGAGTCAATCTGTTCTAAAATAGACCTAAAAGACACATTCTTTAGTCTACCTCTAAACATGTTGACCCCCAAGTATTTAAAAGGTCATTTTCCCACTTCATGTCAAGAATGTGTTTTGTTTGGTTAATTTTAGGGACAAATGCATGTTTACTCAAGTAGAAATCAGATTTATCATAATTTATCTTTTTGCCACATGTTTGTTCAAAAACCTGCAGAAAGACCTTCATCTTTAAGAGATTTTTTCCAGTGGCCTTTAGAAGAATTATGGTTTCATATGCATAACTTAAATGAGAAATAGATGAAGTATTTGGTGGCAGCTGAAAATAATATTTTTTCTGTAACACAAAAATAAGAGCCCTAGTGAGAGATTCAGTGAAAAGATTGCATAGAAAAAGTGACTGAGAATCACCTTATTTTATACCTCTTGATGATTTGAAGAAACCTACAACTTTGCCATTGACTAGGACAGAGAATGAGACACTGGCTATGTTTTTCATCAAAAAACTTACCATGGAAACCAAAATTTAACAAGGTGCTATTGAGAAAATATCAGTTAACACTGTCGAAAGCTTTCATTAAATCCAATTTAATGATGCAATTTGGTGATCTATTTTTATTATGTAGAAATCTTATAATTTCCTGGACAAATATAACATTATCAGAGATGCCTTTTTTCTTTAGGAAAGCAGATTGATTAGGGGCAATTAATTTATCCATCAAAGGTCTAATTCTCTCAGTTATTATCTTTGAAAAAATCTAGCTAGAAACATTAGATAATGAAATAAGCCTGAAATCACTAAAATAAGAAGGGGTTTGTTTTTTTGGAATAGTTGTTATCCATGCGCTTCCTATACTGTTTGGGATAGATGAAGATGAGATAAAATCATTAGGAGCCATGAGCAGATCCTGCCATGTAATATCCCAAGATTTAATATAGAAACAGACAGTATATCCATCTGGACCTGGACTACTATTCTTGTTAAGATTGAAAACAAATTTTTTCAGTTCATTTAATAACTGATTATTATCTTCATCAGTTGCAATTTTTGGAATCTGGCCTAGAAAACTAGAATAGTATTGACCAGCTGAGGGATTTTGATCATTAGTTAGCAGGTTCTTATAAAAGCAAACAACTTCAGTTTCAATTAAATCCTTGTCCTCTAACCAAACTCCATCTGAGCTCTTATCTTTAGTTATCTAAAGTCTATATTTTCTTTCCTTCACTGAATTATGGAAGAATTTTGTGTTATCATCTCCTTGTTTTAACCAGTTAACCTTTGCCCTTTATTTCCAGAATTATCTCTGCTCTTTGACTTATTTAGCTGAATTAAACTATGATCATTTTGAGAATGATCATATTCTAATTCTGCTAACCTTAGGTTATTTTCAGCCTTGGTCACATTAGAATAAATATTTCCAAAGACATTTTTATTTCAATCCTTAATAACTTTTTTAAGCCTAAGCAGTTTAAGGTAAAAACCTAGCATTCCCTTTTGAGGCATTGGGATCTCTCAGTTTACTTTAATTAAAGCATTGAATTCAGTTCTATTGTACCATTTATTAATAAATCTGAAAGGCCTAGGTACGGATGGTACTTTGGTTCTTATAGTGAGAAAAAGTGGAGAATGATCAGATTATTGTCTATTAAGGACTTGAATGGATGATGATGGGAACTTATATAGCCAATCAGTAGAACATAATTCTCTATCTAATCTCTTAAAATTAGGTTTCCTAAGTCTAGATTTAGTCCATGTGAAAAGGTTACCCACAGTATTAATTTCATGTAATTCCTTATCATTTATAAACTTGTTAAAATCTAGAATACTGATTCTACCGGGATTAGCAGGCCCCATATATTTAGAAATCGAGGTAATTTCATTATAGTCTCCTATAAAAAAGATGTCCATGGTGTTTAAAGCTGGAAGATCTGACCACAATTTCAGTCTTTCTAACCTAGTTCTCAGTTCATAGATAAATACAGCTTCCATGTCAATATTTAGTTGTGGACTAAGAATTTTTATAAACAAAAATTGTTAGTTATCACATAGGAGATTAACCTGCAAATTATTATTCCAGAAAATCCAAATCTGAGTATTTATTGAGTCCATGTAACCCTTAAATCCAAGTTTGGACATATACTTAGAACAAGAATCATTATCATGCATGGGTTCAATGAGACAAATAAGTCCAAATTTATGAGTTTTCATTAGATTTTGAAGTCTAAGCATTAATGTGCTGATTCCTCTTAAGTTCCAGACAAGAAATCTCATCTTAGATGTTGTACTAATCATAATTCACAAGATTTTGTGTTTTTTGATGATGATCTTAGCATCATTTTATTTAGTTGAGTAAAGTAATTAGCTTTTTTTGGTTTATGCTTTACTTTATTAGGAATTGCAGTTTTTTCTTTCTGAGAACTAACCTGATCAGGACTCTCCTGACCTGAAGAGGCTTCCTTGGAGAAGTCCATATAGATGGATGAGTCTTGGGTCAGATTGTCTTGTTCAGCAACTTGTAGAAGAGGCGTGAATCTATTTGAAACCTTTCAATTTTGAGAGAAGAACAACTTGTTAGATGGATTAGGGGAAGAAAAAGAGTTAGGAATATTACCTGAAATGATATGAATATCATCTTTAGCATAAGAGGATTTGATCTTTGGCTGAAATGTGATCCCTCCAGTGCTAACAGGGGAAAGGCTGGGTGTGGATAATTTGGAGGCCCTAAAATCATGAGGGGGTATGGGTACATGTGAAACCTGGGAAGAATGAGGAGTAGTGTGGAGCAGTGGTCCATTGATTGTGGGATTGTTTAGAGGATTTGTTATGGCAATGACTGGACTTGTTTTTTATGTTTGAGGATCAAGATCTGGTATATCTAGGATCACTACAATTGAGTGCTCATTTACCTGAGTTTGTAGTGTGGATTGGTTAGAGGTGACTACATGCTTGGTAACAAGATTGGTAGCAGGATTGGTAACAAGATTGGCAGGCATATTGGGCTTAATAGAAGTTTGTTTCCTTGGTGGAACATTGCCTAAGGGAATCCATGTATGATTAGTAGTAAGAGCTGGATTAAGTTTTCTACAATTACCCTGATTGTGTCCAATCTTAGTACAGTGCTGACAGTATAGGGGAATGTCTTCATATTCAACATATAATTTCTTATTAGAAGATATAGAGCCTAGCCTGATTATGTGTTAAATTGGCTTTAACAAGTCTATTTCAACACCAATTTTAATAGTAGAAGGCCTAGTCAAGGCTTCAGTAACAACATCCTTTTTAATAAAGGATCCAACTGTATTACCAATAGAAACAATAGCAGCGGTATTGTAATAGTATAAAGGAGGATTACGAATGGTTACCCAAATCGGAACAATGAAAGATTCAGTGTTTGGGTAAAAGTCAGGAGTCCATTTCAAAATCTTCATGATCGCACCATTGAAGCTCAACACTCCTTTGAGCCAGCAACGTTGAAGATCAGTTGTCTCCTCGAATCTAATGAGCACATGCTTGTAATCAAGCGATCACAATTGATACCTACCATTGAAACCGATAGTTTTGAATGAGGCCTCCAATTGTTCCATGGTTGGTTTACCCTTTAGGTACTTTCCAATTAGGGCGTTTGAGTAGTGCGCAGATAGGGTAACAATTTCGTCATCAGAGTATAAGCAAGAGGCATCACCTAGATGTTGAGTTTTAGAGACGAGGTCGGGATTGTTGGGTAAGGAGCTATGAAGAGGTTGGGATTTTTTTTAGAGCTACTAGGAATTATTTAGTCCCTCCAGGTGGAGGATCGGCCATGGTCTCCGATTAGGATTCCGACCAAAACTAGTCGTTAACGAGACCGTTATGGCAGAAATGAGAGGAGGATAGAGAAAGAAAATAGAGTGAATAGATGATTGGAAGTTAATTTAGCAAAAAATTAAGGTAGCCATTTACTGTCATTGTATTCGTAGAAATACTTGTTGTTTTAAATTTATTACCCGTTACTTGTTTTAAATTTACTAATCGTTTGATGAGATTATTTTATAATTAATGTAATTAATGGGGTAATTTGATATGTGCTTTTATTTATTGCAATGAGATTTAGCTAAAGTTTTGGAAAAGACTGTCTTTCCGTAGCTTTTATTTATTGCAATGAAATTTAGCCAAAGTTTTGGAAAAGGCTGTCATTCCATTGGTATATGAAAATACGAGGTTGAAATAGAATTATAGAAAGGTAAAGGGTTTTAGTAGCAATATTAAAAATTTATTATCCAACATTCATTAGTTATGAGTTTATGACCCGATTAATGCAACGCGAAAAATTTATCTTGTTTTCTTCTAATTTGCTGCAAATTTAGCACCGTTTTATAAAACCGGTGCAAACAAAAAACCGGTTCTAACCTTGGCACCGGTTTTTCTGACCAGTGCTAACAAGAAAACTGGTGCCAATTTAGTACCATTTAATAAAACCGGTGCTAACAAAAAAACCAATGCCAACCCTAGCACCGGTTTTTTATCGGTGCTAACATGAAAACCGGTGCCAATTTAAAATGGGTGCTAACCAAACAACCAGTACTAAATCTAGCACAAGTTTTTCCAAAACCGGTGAAAACATTTCACCAGCTACTGAGGCACTAGTTTTTTGGACCCCTGAAAACTGATGCTAAACTTTTGAAAAAATGGTGCTAGAGTGTCTATCCTGTGATAGTCTCGTAACACTACATATTTGAAGATAGTGAGTTCCTTAGAAGATGTTGATTAGATTTATAGTTTTGATTAGCACTGATTTGTGTTGAAGAAGTTTTGTACGTGGGGGTATTTATAGTGTTCAGCATTCACGGAATTTCAATTTTGTGAATGTATGTTTGATCATTCCACTTTTGACTTTCTTTAACGGGTAGCCAATTTCAGGAGTTATTGTCCAATTGAGCTTCCATCACACCAACACTGGGTTACAGAAACTTTGAAAAAGCGTTGTTACTTATATTAACGTGGAGGTTTCACTGGTTTCCTTAGAAGTCGTCAATTTCCTTTGAGTGGCAATGGATTGGTTGGTGATATTCCAATCCAAAAGAATCATTCTTCAACTGCTGGACCATCGTTTTCTAAGAGCAGCAAGCTCCACTTCATTGATTTGGAGTTGTCTGATGGTCTAGAGAATGATGAAGAAATTGAGCACACTGCAAAATGTGTAAGTTTTCTACTGCACTGATTGATTTCACTGTCTTTCTAATCATATTTATGTTTTTTGTATGCTGAGGTACAAATTTGTATGATGAGGTTTCTTTATTTATATGATTCTTGATGATTTTCCATTTTTCTTAAGGTGTTGATTTTTTTTGCTGAGTTTTTGACTTATTGAGTTTTTGTTTAAATTTCTGATGATCCTGAGTTTACGTTGAATAAGCTGCATTGTTTATTTTTTTTGTCGTTGAGTTTCAGCTTATTTGTGATAAGGTTTACTATTTTCATGATCAGATTTATTATTCATATGTTTTGTAGTGGTTGTGACTTTTTATTATGCTACTGGTTTTTATTATTATTGTGTTTTAAGATGTTCTGAGGTGTATGATCTTTTGATATTTTGATATTTTTATTCTGGTAGCCTTTGGAAGTTGCTATAAAGAAGTTCAAGGGGTTCATTTCAACTGCAACTGATCAACTTACTGAATCTATTTATAAGATCAGTGAAAAGGCAATGAAAAAGGCAGTAAAAGGCAATGAAGAAGGTCTGATAGTTGTTGTGAAAGAGGATCATGCGAAGGAGCTTCTTCTTACTATTCCGGTGTTTGATTCAGATGATTATTTTTCTCCTTCGACACTTGCTCAGATTGATGCAATGATCAAGGGAGTGTTTGACAAAAAGACAAGGCATGTTGATATTCTATCATTTGACCTTCTTAGGTTCATCAATAAGAGTCAAAATGCTGATAAGAATGTGTAGCTGTAATGTTATTTAGTTTTGGGATTTTTAATGATTTATTGATTAACTGAAGTGTTCAGATTTTTATGTCTTGAATTATGTTTTGGTTGTTGTTTAATTGAAGATTGATGATTTAAAATATTTATATGATTTCCAAGTTGTGTTTCTATAATTGATGTTAGAGTTTTTTAACCATATTATTGTGAATCATTGACGTTTCTGTGTTTGGTAGAGAGGTTTATTTTGAATGTGTTGGTGTTCTTGAAATATAAACTTATTTTGCAAATTCTAATGTTGACGTTGAGTTATGAATCAACTCCCTTTGATATAAGACACGTAGTTAATAAAGTCTGAGGTTCACATATTTTGTAATGATGTTAATCAATTTTTAATGGGGTTTTGATTTATACAATAATATAATTGGAAAATTGTAACAAAAAATAACATACGAATATCAAAATGGATTGCATGTGTGCTTTAGGTTTGTCTTTGTTTATTGGAAGTAGTGTAAGTTACGGAGAAGTGCAGAATGTGGCAATGGAAATCATGGGATAATGTAGATTATGGAGTAGTGAAGGATGATGGTTAGTGTTGCTGGAAAATATGGATAATTGTAGCTGAAGTTTTTAGTTTGTTTTTTTTAGGTTTTTATGAATAATTGACCTTTCTATTGTTGATAATGAGGTTTATTTGAATTATGTTGATGTTATCTGATTTTAATGCTCAATTTTTAATATTCAGCTTTTTTATTGTTCAGTTTGTAACTTTTTATGCACTTTTACAACCACCATAATGATTAAACGTTTTCTATTCTCTAAACAGCTACTTTTTCTCTGTATAAAACCAATGAGATTTTAATTTATTTCTTTTCAATAAGGAACCTCTTCAAATTCCAGTTTCAATAAAAATAGAAACATGAAATGTTTTTATAAATATAACCTTTTCTACATTTCTTCTTTCCATCTTCTTGTGCATTTGTTCTGCATTTGTTCTTTTCATCTTCACTGTGAGGAGGAGTTTCTTCAAGCTGCGTAACATCCCTCTTCTAATGATTCAAAGGAAAGCTCCCTTCTATTGATAATGTACCTCAATAAAAGCTCTCTTACCTTCAAGAACAACTAACCTAGGGTCAATGGGATCCTTTACATAGAACACTTGACGACCTTGTGCGGCCATTGTAAATTGATCTTATCTCCAACCCAATCAACTTCGATCAACTAGGGTGAATCTAGACCTGCACTCGCGGGGTCATTCTTTTAGAGTTTACCCACGAACGCGAGAGGTCGAAGATAAGAATTTGTATATTGCTCTTGACCTTACTCCTAACTACAATAAATGCAAATAGTGGCAAGTCCGGAGTCATCCACAGAGATATTAGTGTCCAAAGGTTAGTCAAACACAATTCACTCTCAGGCGCTACCCCAATCCCGAGTCAGGAATAAATAGTAGTAATGAGGGAGTTTTTTTTATGTTTGAACTAAAACTACTAATCATGCAAGTAAAACGAGATAAAATATGAAAGAATTAATCTTTGGGGTTATTTGTATCACATGATCATGTATAGATTTAATCCTAGACTCTAATTAACATAAGAAGCTATCAACCTATTTTCATGTTATATCACATGGTGTGAAAATGTTAATTCCCTGAGAACTCCCAGTGTCTGCCACACACATGTTTACGCCCCCTCCTAAACAACTCACCTTCTCTATTACTTTCTTGGGGGTGCGCTTCTCTAATGAAGACCCTTATAGCTCACTACGGGGGCTAGCCAACCCCCACTTAAAGGAACTATGCCTTGCGTGGGTCGCAATAGTTAGATGCGAGAGTGAACCCAATCACAGAACCAGGACCTTCACTATGAGCACCCATCCTAGACTTCAAAAGTGATAGGACATCGGTACCATGTGATAACTCTAGAGTTTGTGCCACCCTAATCACTATAAACTAAAAAAATCTCAAATATCGGGGTAAGCAAAAGTTTCCCCCTTTAGGATTTTAATAACATCAACATGATAGTTCTAATGATCCTAACATTTAATTCCTCACATGAATAGCCAATTAAGATTATTATCTACTACCATCTTAGCACTCACAAGGTGGATCTATCACACATATCCTCTCGGTACTCACAAGACTACCATAGCGCCAATAATCTAACACTTCCAAACTATCACTTAAAGCATAGCACGATATCATGCAAAAAATAAATCAAGTGTGAATCTTAACATATTTCATAGCATAAATCACAATAAGAAATTGAACTACAAATTAAGCACAATATGTATAACGTAGAAAATAGGATGAATCTAACAAGTCTCACATATAATATCAATCATGCTTACAAATAACCACCCTAAGAAGAAATAAACTACTCTGCTAACATTAGATCCGTGGAAATCATTGGAATGAATGTCATGAATCTAATTAGTAATGAAGAGAGAAGAGAAAGAACCCTAGAGAGAATGTTTCGAGCTTCTCTTCCTACCTAACACACTAAATGAAAAGTAACTACTTGCTTAAACCCTAGGATATTGATAACCATACACATAGTGTAGGATAAATTGGCCTTAAAAATCCAAAGTGGAAATCAGTAGTTCTAGTGTGTCCTGGACCGTGCAGAATTGCATGGCACGGCCTACACGGCCCTTGCAGTTTTGTAATGTAAATGTTTCATTTGTATTTATAGCTTATATTTTCTCGTTATTCTGAAATTGCTACTTTCTCCATCCTAGAGAAAGCTTCCTATATTTTGGTTAGCTTTCTCGAGACATGCTTGACCATAGATTTCAACTACTATATAGTATTTAGCGATATTATCATGTGAGATATTGTTAGATTCCATTCAACATCTATTTTATAAATATCAAAATTTTATACACTTTTTTATATGTAATTAAGTTATCGGTGGTCAAATATGCTTTGAGAAAGTTGACCAAAAAATAAGAAGATTTCTTTTAGATGGAGGTAGAATATCGTTAGCCAAGTGAGGTTTTTTGAAAGAGGCCTACATTGTTGTGGTGTGTTGGTGGTCCTCATAGTTCGACAATTCATGATTGTGCACTTGTGTCATTGGCTGATGGTTTTCCAGGCGTATGTAAATTTGAGCACAAATACACAATTTCTTTACCATCGAGGTTGCCTTTACATATCCACTAAGTGTTCAGGTTATTTTCTTGTTTTGATGAGTTGTTATACTAGTTAAAGCATGAAGGGGATAGGAATTAACACTTGTATTGCGGGATGGTTGTTTCCCAGGGTTATGAAATGTTGTGGCTTATCCCCATCTTGTAGCGTGGTTTTTAGGTTTTACCATTATGTGAGGCTAGAATTTAGTGCTTTTTATAGGCTTGCCACCATTTATATGATGTGCTCCTTAACCTTTCAGATACATGTGAGTTTCGTAGTTTGTGTCTGTTCAATTGTAATTTGATGTTCTATTTTTCCAATATATATTATTCGACTAGTTGGTTTCTTGGGTAGTGTATTGTATTAAATGTTATAACTTTACTGATTGTTGGATGCTCGAGGCTGAGTTGTGCCTATATAAGGGATTCTATCCCTGTGTTTCAACTCAGGGTAGTAGCATTTTGAGGAAGTGGTTTTAGAGTATTGTGCAAGATGATTTATATTGGCTATCTTTTGGCTATTGCCGGTTATGTGGTGGTCAGGGTTGGATGAAGGGTTTGTTCAGTTTGGGAGAGGTATTGCTCCCATGTTTTTATTCTTGGGTCACGACGTTATCACGTAACTGTACTTTTCAAATGTATTATGTATCAAAAAGTTTTATTACTAAGATATGATGTTTTATGCCTTCTAGCAGGTTTAGCATATATGATGGTTAATGATGGTGTTATGACATCATCCCATAAAACCATCAAGCAGGTACGAGGAAGAGCTAACGTGAGATTTATGGCTTAAGTTTTCTCCGGTGTGCAGCTGGGAGAAGGAGAATTAATGTACATGTGGTAGATTTGGGTAAATCTTCTGCTTATGGTCTGGACAGGTGGTTTGGTGTATAAGTGAGGCAATCTGATAGTCTCGCCTAGTTTTTCCTTCCACCCGCGTGACACAGAAGTGTTATAGAAAAATGGGTAAATGAAGTAAACCATCATCCTATTTCCCTTAAGTCCCTCTAAGGTTATGTAACAGTAGGGATGTGTGTTTTGTTCATGATTGGGTTGTATTCCCTAATCTTATTGTAACTATTATGTTGTTTGGAGCCTTACCTCGGTTTTGTCAGCTGAGCTTTTGTTTCCAGTGTTAACTATGTCGACTATGTATGTGTAATTCTTGTGGGGTGTATTCCTATGTATTTTTATATCAAACCTATTTTTGTGTCTAAGCTATGTTCTTCTAACTTGGGGCAATATTTCTACTGTTATGGGCAATTTATTTAATTGTGCAAGGTTAATGGTATGTTCTGCGTACATACCTTAGTTAGATTGAGGTACTCCAGTGCACAGTGGTGGATTTTCGATTATTTTGTTTCTTTCTTTTTGGTCTTAATTTCTTCGTTATGCGTTGCTCCTATGGATTTTTTGGGCATCTCCTTGCGGCTTCCATTTTTGTGTTTTTGGCATTCTAAGGTGGTCAACTGACTTTGTGATCCACTAAAATTGAGAAAGAAAAAAAAACTTTGATCCCAACAAACAACGCCACTGATGTAGGGGGCTCCTTCCGGGTGAAGGCAGCAGAGTACGAGAACAATCTATTTGTTCCACTTCACCGGGTACCTGTAAGAAACTTCCAGGAATAGTACGAGAACAATCTATTTCTTAAAGGGGTTGCCCCCTGGAAAAAATTTCAATGCTTGCATTTGTATTATAGAAATCCTCGTGTTTGGATGAATCAGATTCTAACTTTTTTCTCCTTTTTATAGGTCTTCATATCTTGGTATCATGGAATAAACTATTTTCTCATTTATGGCTAGATCGTTGGTCTTAATAGGACACTTTCTAAGGGTGATGGTTGCATGCTTGTTGTGCGAAGTTATTGCCCATGAGCTAGCGAGGTTAGGGTCTCTTCGTTGCATGAAGAGATCGTGGCCTAGTGAACCATGATTGCGATGGTATGGTATATTCTACACAAGCTGACTAATATCTTGGTTCTAACCCCTCATCAAACTCTCACCTCCGTACTTTCTAGCTATAGAATCATTAAACCCATTGGCCCCCCTCTAGCCATCACTGTCATAGTAAATAAATCCGTGACCACGCAGTAAATTAAACACGGTAGTAGCATGACTCGTCGGAAACTTTACAGGGAACACCCACTACAACGATGTATGCTTCTATGACCAAGAACATTGGTGTTTTATAATTTATTAGCCCCTAGAATTTTTTCCAGACTAGTTTACTACAAACACGTGATATGACTTTTTGAACTAGACTAGAACCCCAATTGGATATTAATCAATGACTAACGATATGTAGTCAAGTCACTCTCCTATCATTCATAGCCTAATTCAATCAATCCATCTTGCCTAATCTAACGAAACAATCAACAATCATGCATAGTTGTCACCCCCAAACACATTTTTCACGTTGACCTTTGGTCAAAATGACAAAAAGACAAAATACTCCTAGATTCATTCCTTTTCCTAGCGTTGGATTACACATTAAAATACATTAATTTAACATCCTAGTATCATACAATCATAATCATAAACATCAAAGATCAAGTAATAGTAATAGTAATAATAATAATAAAGCATATATATATATATATGAATCTAAAAGTCTCACATGTCAAGAACCAATAAATGCTTACAAATGCTCTAAAGTATAAGATTAAGCTACAAGAATCAAACTCGTGACATAAATGGGATTAAGTTCCATGGATGAAGTGACATGAAGAGAGAGAGAGAGAGAGAGAGAGAAAGAGAGAGGAAAGAAGGGTTTTTCACTTTGTAAATCTACCGCCCTCTTTATCTTATTGATAAAGGGCCACCTTTTATGGTAGTAAGAGAGGGAAAGCCCAAAACTTCTTGGTGAAAACCCTAGTGAACAGGGTGGCACAGATCGTACTGCTACACACCGTGCACAAGTACACAGTCCTTCCCCATGGCCGTGTTTTAAATCTACATACTAACACAAACTGTGTTGGTTTACAAGGTTCATCTTCATGAGAGGTCTTCTAAAAAATTTCTTGGCACGGACCGTGCACGATTGCCCGGTACATCTTCAGGGTCTTCAATCTTATGGGCAACTTCGTGTGGCACGAACCATGTAACATTGCACGGTCTATGCCTCTTGAACATTTCAAATCTCCCTTGAAAGTTTTGCTCTTTATACTTCTTTCTTCTTCCACTTTCTTCAATCTTATACCAACATGTTTGATGGTCTTCATTATTCTACAAATATTGTGATTAGCCTTCAATCTACAGCGAATTTTTCAAAGTGCATTCTCTCATGAATGATCTACAATTTCAGCTTTTAAAAATACATCTAGACACTTATGGAGGTAAATTTCGATTAGGCTAAAATTATTTCCCAAATAGGAAAGTAAACATAGAAAACAAAAAAAAGATGGTTTCAACTTCTAATCATGCAAAACCATTATAAACCTAATTATCCACAAACAAAAGCATAACAAAAGAGGTGGTTAATACCCTAAGAAAACATACATTTCACGTCTCATCAGTTTTTCCTCAGAAAAACAAAGGAGTCGCCTTTGATTGGTGCCTTTAATAGGCCACTCTCCACTAGTGATACCAGTGCTACCAGGATAGCACTCCTTAGGTCTGCTCAAACATATAATGCACAAAACATACTTCCGGTCACGATGATGAGACATCAAATGTAGGTGTTTTCTGAAGCATTTAACATCTCTTTTGTTATCTTTTTGTTGTAAGTTTGCTAGATTTAGCTAGGTTTACATCATAAGGGGTTTAGATGACCGTTTTCGGTTTTTGTATCTAAATCCTTCATTT